>CAVLJG010000003.1:20342005-20518546 GCA_963669975.1 Acanthoscelides obtectus
AACGCATGCAACAAGGTTGTATGATCACGTTACTTACAACGTTGTTACAAGAAGGCTTTAAATGACTATAAGCAAAACAAAGTATTTTTAGCAGTTCTATTTATTAAGTGAACCAAAGTACACAGTAACATATTTTTAATAACAAAAAAATACGTTTCTAAGTTCATCAACGTGTTTCGAAACCAAAACTGAAACTTAAATAAATATTACTGAGTTGCAGTTAATTTCTCATAAAATGTTACATACTTAAGCGGAATATAATCACTCGTATCCTCAAGGCTTTTTAATTTTTCATCTTTGACTGGAAGAAGGTTTGTGATACATTATAGGTAATTTTTCACATGATATGATATCAGTGGCAAAAGTCATTGTTTCTCTTCTTTTACGATTGCTTATGGGAAATGAATTCCAGGGCTGCATAATATTAGCAGATTTTCTCATTCTCAAACTAGCTGGAGAATCAGCGGTAAGTTGCAGCCACAATCCTTGTGTAATTTTACATTTGCGGTATTTCCATATACAATATTCCAAAGCTGTTAAATTCTCAAAGAAGGCTTGGTGCATCCAGACAACTTTAAAAGGATTTTTAACTTTGGCTTTAGCAATGACATCGATCCACTAGAATGGTTCATAAACCATAGATATTCTTTTTGTTTACGTACAAACAATGTTGTTACGCGGAAGACTGAAATGGCGCGCTTTACAAATTCGCGAGTAAACAGGCGGGTCCCAATAGGCACATACTACGTTGTTTGACGGGCATCTTATTTTATAGAAAAATGTTATATACAACGTTGTTCCGGGCGACCCTTCAAATGTACAAAATGTTTCCCGTTAGGGTTTGTCAATCTACAATTTGTTTATAATTTGAAACGAAAACTACCAAGATAAACAGCAATTCGGAAGATTAGACGTGGCAACAACCAAATAACAACCGAATTTTTGTTGCATTTTTTTCATCAACTCAGGCATCCTGGTCGAACTGTATTCATTGTTATATCTGTTTAGTTATTTGTTTTTAAGGAAAGAAAGAATTTAATATTTGCTGTCAGTTACCTTTGTGACAATCTTAGGATAGTGAAAATAATTTATTGATTCAGATTTTACTTTTACTTCTTAACACACTAGCCGAAAGAGTAAAAAATGATTCTACTTTATAGTGATCATCGAAGAGTTTTGGATGAAGATGCTCAAGTTGAAGTCTTGGGTCATTTTGGAATAAATCCTAATACTTCATTACGGCAACCGTTGCTGCGACTGGTATTTCATTAGGCTCTGTACACATAGTTACTAAACTCCATAATTTTCATCCATTCAAAATGAAAATATTGCAACAGTTAACCGACGGTGATTTCGATAGGCAAGTTGAATTTTGTGAACAAATGACAGCAGAGATTAATGATAATACCATTCATGTAAATAATATCTGCTTCGGTGATGAATGTACATTTTATCTAAATGGATTTATTAATAACCATAACTGCAATTATCGGAGCCATGAAAATCCTCATGCCTTTGTAGAAGAGCAAACCCAGTACCCCCATAAAATGAATGTATGGGCAGGCATTTTAGGAAACAAAGTGATTGGGCCATTGTTTATTAATGGAAATTTTAATGGAGACATTTATGTGGGTGTGTTGGAAAATACCTTCAATCCGTTTATCACTGAAACCATTGAAAGCCAAATCGAAGAGTATGGAAACCCTATACTTGATGAGCCTGAAATATATCTCCAGCAAGATGGCGCTCCTCCCTACTATGCTCTTCCGGTTCGGCAATTGCTAGACGACCAGTTTCCAGATAAATGGTTAGGGCGAAGAGGGCCTATGGAATGGTCTGCTAGATCTCCTGATTTGACGCCCTATAGGGGCCGTTTGAAATCTACTGTTTTCACGCCCCAACATGTTCTTGAAAATGTCCGCTAGGAATTTGAACAGCGCCTATATCATTGTTTGGCCAATAACGGGTAACATTTTGAACAATTATTGAAATGAAAAGTAATAATTTCATGTGCTTTCGTTTTCTATTTGAACAAATTAAGATTTCTTGAAAACAAATTGACTGATTTCAAAAATCAAATATCAAAATAAAAGCTTTTATTCTGTACCCCTTTTCACTTAGAAATTTTTAAGGGGATGGCCCTGGGGGGCAGAGGATGAAAGGGGGTGAACTAGTGTTTGGTTAGATTATAAGCTGTCCCCCTTGAGTCTTTTGAAATGCCTCGACGGTTTTTCTTTAAATCAGTGGTTTTCGATAAATTCGTGGTGGGATGTTTTCACATGTGCACCCTGTATATTGACGACAGTGGTACATCAATTCCAAGTGCCCAATTTCACTTACAAATAGGTGACTTCTGAACGAAATTTCGTCCAAAAATATCCTGCTGGTATCCAGATAACAACTGAATAAGCACGTCATCTTATCGCTTTTGGACGTTTGACAACTCAAGTCAAAATTTACAAGGGTTACCCCTGATTTTTATGCTGGAATTGGAAAAAGCATGAAACTGAACATCCGAATATCAAGCCTGAACAATATTTGTATTTTGGCAACCTCAATTTTTTTAAATTTTATGTTTAAACGTGCAATATTTTGACTTGACATTGAAGGTGATGGTCAAGGTCACTCTTAAGCGAACCCTACAAACCTCACAACTGTGCTGTCAGACATTTTTGCTAAAGCAAATTGTTTTCACCGTCGCCCTTGAAATGGCCTTAACCATGGTCATGGAAAAGCTTATACTAGTATTTGGACGTAGAATTTCCTCTTCCTTTCAATTCCAGTATTAAAATTAACCTTTAGATGACCCTAAAGGTCGCGATCGAGGTCACCATCATTTTTGTCCCTTCGACAATCCAAAGAACTAGAATACCCAACACTGTTGTGCTAAATTGTCGGTATGATGGCTTACCAGATTATTGTTGATGATGTGGTGTCAGGGGTATAAGAAAGGATTAGTGAGATTCAGGTGAATCGTAATGCCGTCTGTATTAGGCGATCCTATAAGCAGATAAGGACAGGAAAGCAGCAGTGCTGCCACAAGCAGGCGCGTTACCATGGATCGAATCAATTATTAACCGCACAGGAGTTAGAACAGATTAGATAGACGGTTCGAGATTAGACGCATGATGCCCCAGTTTTAGATAATTAATTGATATAAAGTGTCTATTACACTTTCGTCTTTGAAGATGAAATTCTTTGATTCTAGCTAATATACATTTAGACAGAAACCAAACCCAGTTCAGCCGAGGCCCAGACCATGCTGATGAGTTGCCAAAAAGCACGAAGCTGCTATCCATGATTGGCTGTCTGTGATCGGATGAACGGAAGATAGAATTCTAGTTTTCTTCACATACACACAAGCAGTCTCAAGCTTTTACATCGGAGTGATCAGTTATTTGATTTTTTCTACTAAGATGCTCATTGTGTTATTTTCAGGTACCACTACTCTCTATAAAATGGTCTGAGTGACTCAAAAAATAATATTAAACCTGTATTCCTTGACAGTCTTTTTATTTTTGCTACTAGAGCTAGATGTCGACATACTGATGTCCGGTTGAGATTTTTACAAGTGCGAATTTATTGTTGTTCTATGTCATTGCCAGTCCTTTCTTAGGGCCGTATTGTCAGTCGTTCCTAGAATTGTAGGACACCTTTATGGCTTCCTTGATTTTCAAAGTTTTCTACCCTTTCGTGTCAGCGCTCTCCTCTTTTGAGGTTATGTCACAAATATCTATTTGCCTTAAATTATTCTTGCTTTTGATTTATTTGTTATGTCAGCTTGAAATTTCCTATAGTACAAAAGAAAACAAAGCCTCACAATAGCAGACGAAACAGTAGAAATCTAGAAATACCCCAGCCTTTTTGAAGGAGGAAAAATACTACGAGAATCAAGGAGGCCATAAGGGCGTCCTACAATTGCAGGAACGATTGACGATATGATCCTTAGAGATATAAATAAGTAAAATATTTAATTGCACTTATGCGTAGTACAATTCTGCAGGTGTGGAGGTACACTAACTATTTTAAATTTCTCCCGTAATTACTGTCTGCGCATATACAGGGTGGCCCATCCATGTGTGGACGGAATATTACTCATAAATAAATACATTTTGGGAAAATCTACTTATGGCATGTTATACATGACATCCTGTATAGATGAAGGTGGCATTGTATTACGAAATAAAGTGTAGAGCACATTTTTACAATTCTAAAAGTTGAAGTGTTTGTGTAACAGGGCTCTGGCGGTCCGGTATTTCCTTTTATAGGCGATAAAGGTCTTTCCAAGTAGTGGAGAGATGATGTCTGGCATCTAGTCCTCATCGGACTCTTTCATCTGACCTTAATCGAACCAATCTTACCTTCTCACGAACAGTACAATTACCCTAAATATGCCGTCACTGTCAAAGTATAGTCCTCGTCTTAGCAGACGAGGCAGATATGATGCTCCTCCGCCCTGATCGAGTACCAGACTTAAAACAGGCGATAAATGGCTCAGATCGTCTTCTCATATTCAAGATCCAGAACGTTTATCAAAGCCTGCTATAATCCTTTTCGCCGCCCTGAAGTCAATTTCCCCTGTCCGAACCTTCCCCAGTTTCTGATATTCCCAAGGTCATAGTAATCAAGACTCTTCATATCATCATAAAGTTGACTTCGTCTTTGAAGGCAAAACGTCAGCGTCAGTATTCGGGAATACAGTTCACCGAAAGGTAGGCACATATAAAGGGTTGTTCAATAGGGACGCAGGAAAGTAAACGTCAATTTGACATAGACGCCATCTTTCTTTTCTGTCACCGACATGTCATTTTGTTAGTTGAATGTTTACAATTGATCGCTATGGAGTCGTATTCGATTGAAGACCGCATTAAAGTTATTCAAGAGCACTATAAAAATCGTGCAAAAATAAAAAACACGTTTCGCGCGCTTCGTGAACATTTCGGTCGCAACAACCGCCCAAACGAAACAACCATCGGTCGTCTGGTGCGTAAACTCGAGGCAACAGGTTCTGTGGCAAATCTGCCAGGCTCTGGCCGGTCAAGGAGCGTTCGCACACCGGAAAATATTGCTGTTGTGAAGGAGAGTGTGAGAGACGATCCGAAACAATCAACAACGCGTCGATCCCAAGAATTGGGCATTTCGAGAACCGTTTTGCTCCGCATTCTCCACAAGGATTTGAATGTACACGCCTACAAGATCCAATTGACGCAAGAGCTGCGTCGGGCCGACCATTTTTCGCGCCGAACGTTCTCAGATTGGCTCCTTGAACACCGCCAAATTGATGCCAATTTTTCATCAAAAATCATGTTCAGCGACGAAGCGCATTTCACTTTGAATGGGACGGTAAACAAGCAAAACTGCCGCATCTGGGCGAACGAAAATCCCCGTGAGTATCAAGAGCAACCGATGCATCCTCAAAAAGTGACTGTGTGGTGTGCATTGTGGTCAAAAGGCATCATCGGACCTTACTTTTTCGAAAATGCGGCCGGGGACGCCGTTACCGTCAATTCTGAGCGATACCACGTGATGATAGAGGACTATTTTTTGCCGCAACTTGAAGGAATGGATATGGACGATATTTATATCCAACAAGATGATGCAACATGCCACACAACCAACGTCAATATCCATCGATTGCAGTCCTTCTTCGGTGATCGCGTGATTTCGCGCAGAGGAAATGTGCCATGGCCACCAAGATCGTGCGATTTGACTCCCTTGGACTTCTTTTTATGGGGATATTTGAAAAGCAAAGTCTACGTCAACAAACCAGCCACCCTCCAAGAACTCAAAAACAACATCATTGCCGAGATAAATGCCATAGAACCGACCATGTTGCAAAATGTCATTGAAAATTTCGACCATCGCGTGGACGTCTGTAAATCCAGTAGTGGTGAACATTTGAGCGATATTATTTTTCATACATAAATGGTATAAATGAACCTTCAAAATAAAGTACCCAACTTGATTTGAATATCAATCTTTCTTGTTTCCATATGCGTTTACTTTCCTGCGTCCGTTTTGGACAACTTTCTTACAATTATTCTAATGCCTCATTTGAAGAATCAACTCCCTGGCATCTGCTAACGCCAAACCTAGACCGATGCAGAGTCCTCAGAATATCAGTCTCTGTCAATGCCTCCTATTGCAAAGAATATTTCTCACTTATGCAATTGAATATTTCATACAAGTATGACAAATATTATGTCTTCAGTCTTACCCACAGACCTAACGCAGAGCTTATTCTATAAGACTAGCTAAGTGTTGAGGACTAGTGATATATTCCTGGTTAAAGAAGTTGACTTAAATCTTGGGTAGACGACCGCCTTAGGGGCTGCTCGACTACCACAGCATATAAATTTGTTTCCATACCCGCCCATGCTGCTGAATTTGCATCCACTGGGCGCCCCACTGGCAAAAAGCAGTTGTTGTTTTTTGATGATTTATGAGCAGCTTCAATAGAACTCGCATTTTATACATGTGCATAGCACACAGTCATAAGCCATGGCACAATGAAGTATGCTCAATCACAGTCTAGCCGAACAAAGGTCATTTTCAGATAGAGCTATCAGGGAAACGCCATATGGGAGCTTCCAACAATAACATATTTTTTCATCGAGTGTGTATCGAAATTGATTTATTCGCAGTTACAATAACGACTTCACAAGTACTGCGTGGTTTTTTATGGTTTATGTCCCATTTTTATACTGAAGCAGCGGCGAAGGCATAGCTGACAGAAGCAGAATCCGTTGGCATATCAGTAGAAGGGAGCCAGATCACCGAACCCCGATCGTCCTGAGAATAGCTGTCTGCTAGGAAATAGCCCCCCTTTGAACACAAAATAGGCTATATGTCGAAAACAAGATGCAGCAATATTGCTATAAATCACGATAAGAGATGATAAACCGAAAAGGCTGCATTGTAATCGAGGATTTTGGTTAGATTGTTTTCGTACAGATTAAACCTCTTTGTCTTTTTGATATTATTCAAAATGTTGGCATTGTCTCAGGAGTGAAATAAATGTGTACTTGGTACAGAAAACAGTCCTTCAAT
The DNA here is from genome assembly GCA_963669975.1 of Acanthoscelides obtectus. Lineage (NCBI taxonomy): Eukaryota > Metazoa > Arthropoda > Insecta > Coleoptera > Chrysomelidae > Acanthoscelides > Acanthoscelides obtectus. The sequence goes on from CAVLJG010000003.1 coordinate 20,349,056, forward strand.
AAACCAATCAATTCCAAATGTTTCCTTCGTTGAATCTGATATTGCACATTAGATACCTAGGTTAAGAAGCAAGACATTATTGGTTGATCACTTTTAAATCACGCGGTGCATAGCGTTCATGAATACAATGTGCGAGATCAATAATAGCCTCCTGAAAGAGGCGTATATGCATGATTCAAATATACTAAGCGACATATAAAATGCAACATACAGAATTATTTTTTGGGATCCGAAAAGGTCACAATTAGTGTCCATTCGAGGTAAAATGACTGCTCAGCGCTATATCCATGAAGTTTTACAACCACATCTGCTTCCCTTGTTGGAAACATTGCAAGACCCACCTTTTCAATGTTCCATGTCATTTAGTTTACAGGGTGGCGCATCGAAAACGAAACAGGCGCATTTACTGGCAGCTCAGTTTTTTTTTTTTGGAAAAACGCTCAGACCCGTCGATTTTGTTTTCGAGGAGGACACAAGTTTGGCAAAAAATCGCGTTATCACATGCAGCTCCTTGGGCGGGGGTGACACCAACCCTAAAATCTTAAATGGAAAGGGGGGTCGAGTGATACCTTATTTTAAAGGTCATTCAATTTCCTTTGTAATGATGTAAAATACATGAGCTTTAGTTCAGTAGTTTTTAAGACTTATTGATTTAAAGCTTAAAGTAGTTAGTTTGTACTACTTTCAGAAGAAATTTGACTATCAGAATTTACTTGTAAAGTAAATGCTTTTCTTCACTACGCCCATGGTTTGTTTATCATTTTGTTGTTGAAAATAGCTATTGAAGCATTTTTTGTGGCAAAAAACTTATTTCTTGAAGAATAGGAAATATCTCGTACTTATTCTAAACAGGAATTTAGTACATAGTTTGCGATTGATTTGACCAAACTTTGTTGCTAAAATAACTTGTAACGCTTTATTACATAAATTAACCATGGTATATTCCAAATCAGAAAGAGTTGAAATTATCGAAATATTTTTCGGAAATAATCAGTGCGCTAATAGAACAGCAGAAATATTTAATGAGCGATATGAGAACAGTAACGTGCATGGAAAATATGTTCTAGAATTTGTAGCTAAATTTTGGGAAACTGGGTCAGTCGCCAATAAAAAACGCAACATTGAAATTCCCATAAGGAGCGAAGTAATAGAAGTGGGGGTTTTAGCGCAAGTTTATGTAGATCCTACGTTGAGTACCCGCAAATTATTGTGTGGTGTTAGTCGACGTACTGTCCAACGGATTCTAAAAGTCAATAGTTTTCATCCGTATAATATTCACCTGGTACAGGAACTTAATGAAGACGATTTTGATCGGTGATTACAATTTTGTGAAGATATGAGTGATAGAATTATAAACGATGAACATTTTCTATTCAACACTTGCTTTTCCGACGAATGTTCCTTTTTAATAAATGGCGTAGTAAATCGTCATAACTGTCGATATTGGCCCGATTCTAATCCCAGAAATTATCATGAGGTTCATACACAGCAGCCACAAAAATTGAATGTTTGGGCTGGTATTTTTGGCGATCTTTAGTTGGTCCTTTTTTCTTACATTGAAATTTGACCGGTGAAATGTATTTGGAATTACTGGAAGACGCCATAGATCCTGCATTAACAGCCATAATCGAAAATCGGAACGATGGGCGGTACATTGCGAATAGGTTGATGTTCGATAATATTTAGGTCAGACGTTTCCAGATCGATGGATTGGTAGATGAGGTGCCATTGAATGGCCCCCAAGATCGCCAGATTTATCACCTTAGGATTTCTTTATGTAGGGTCATTTAAAAAGCAAAATCTACGCTACTCAGCCAACATCATTAGAAGACCTGCGACAAAGAATTGCGAATGAGTGCCTTCAAATTACTCCTCAAATATTGCAAAATGTGCGGCAACGTTTTGAGCAAAATCTTTATTATTGCATGGAGAGTCATTTTCAACATTTACTTGCCTAACGGGTCAGTTCATTCTTCATTTTTAAACTACTTTGCTGCCAAATGTATTGATCTCCACTAATGATGATGTATTTTATTTAAGCTTTAAATCAATAAATATTCAAAACTACTGCACTGAAGTACATTAATTTTATATCGTTATAAAGGAAATTGAAAGACCTTTAAAATAAGGTATCACTTGACCCCCCTTTCCATTTAAGATTTTGGGGGTGGTGTCACTCTAGCTTAGGGAGCTGCACGTGCTAACGTGATTTTTTTGCCAAACTTGTGTCCCCCTCGAAAACAAAATCGACGCGTCGGAGCGTTTTTCCAAAAAAACCTGAGCTGCCAGTATATGCGTCGGTTTCGTTTTCGATGCGCCACCCTGTATATTCATCATACGTATAGTATCACTTACCTTACTTATTCGTGAGTACATTTCCTCATTTAGAATCCATGGTTTTAATTATTGCCTAATAATGCATCCTTTAGATCATATGTCACTGCGACAATAATGCTGGATTTGGCGCATTTTCTAGTCCACTCAGAGATCTGTTATAATAAGACTATCTGTATCGGAGTACAACACACAATATTAACAGGAACAGATATTTATCCGTCTGTCAGTAATCATTCTCGAAATACTCTAATGCTTGCATTCCTTTCAATATACATTACGTATTTTGACTGACTGATCGTCGATCCGCTAGGAGACTAATTTTCAATTAGCAGCTGACTGATTATTATATAGCCTGGCAGTCGGAACTTGAGCGTACTTTATAGTGAACTCAATATCAATGATTAGTTGATTTCGAGCTCCTCATGAGCTCCATCGGGATCCAAAGCCAACTTCGACGAATATTCACAGGTCCGGAATAGATTAGGCGCGTGTTTGTTGGTTGCTGGAGGCGGAATATGTATTGATTATGGAAGCCACAAAATCACAGTTGTGTGAGTCTACAACCGCAAATATGTCTATATTGTACATGTACATAGTTGAATTATGGATTAAGAGCTGGTTACAGAGCAAGCAACACGTCTCGTGTCACGAAGTATATCTTACATGGTGAATTTTCAATTGGTGTCAACAAGACGACATCCAGATCGAGAGAGGACGCGCTGAAAGATAAATGTGGGGTCAGTCAAACATTTACTTGTTTTGAAGATACTTGTGAAGCAATTCGCTTTGTCAATAGGGTATTTCCTAAGAAATTGGATTCTATGAAATATCAATGTTTTGCCTCGAAACTATACACTGAGAATTTGCACCTTTTTCTATGTACGAGAGCTACCAAACCTTGACGCTCAAAGTCCAAACTTGAAATTCATTTACGACGTAACGATTCTTAGCATAATAAGCTTCTCCTCTCCCTCGATCTTTGCTCTGTCTTGAATTCGGTTAGATGTTAGAAACATCTTTTTTCTCTGACTTTGATATTTTTGCGTCAGGTTCCATCGGTATCTGATCTATTTACAGTGATTTTTTGTTAAGAGTGATATGCTGAACTGTTCTAGAAATATTGCAAAGGGATACAACGTGCAGTGGAGCGATATTGAACACTGAGCACTACTCAGTTACTCCGAGTAGCTTAACTACGTCACTGGAAAGCTGTTCTGGAATAGAAATAAATCCTTATAGGCTGCCGCTAGTGTATGAATTTCAAATGCATTTTTTCCAGGATATAATTAAAAAGACTAGAGACAGATGTAAGCATGTATTTCAGGTCTTAAAAATATAATCTTATGTGAAGAATAACTCCATTTTACTAATCAAAACGTAGCAACGGCACCTCAGTGCTAGGCTCGAACCTGCTAAAATTTGTGGAACCAAGGTATGGATTCTACTCTACTCTATTGTTGCATATTGGTGATACCCTACAAAGTGGCACGCATATAACTTGCTTGTCACACTTCTTCTGTCTGCTGAAGCTGGAAGAATTCCATGATCTGCTAACTAAATATATGTATGTATATTTATCTGTCTTCCAGGTGACAGTTGATCTATTTTTTGTTTTCTTCACTACTATACACTACGTACAGCGAGACAACAGCTTAATTAGTCCAGCAGCTGAAAGGTACTCATGGCTGATAATCCAACTGAATCACTCTAATGAACACAAACACTGCGTGGAGATGATTTTCAGTAATTTTACATCATCCGAACGTTAACTGAAGCATCACAGTCATATCCATACATCATATCACAGACGATGATACCTTTCGTCAACTGGTTGACAGCTTCAGACCGACTAGCGAGGTCAATGCCCAAATGATTCTCGTGGCTTTGGTGAGAACGCTTGCATTGGGATAGATGTGCCGAGCTGGTTCGTCGTCGTGTTGCTTTCGATAAAACTCCTTGATATTCCAAAACATCATACCATCAACAACTTTGTTCTAGCAAGTCTTTGTTAACTCTTCATATCCTTTCTATAAAAGCGTCTCGGACGCCCATGTCGTATGTCGATTGCATTCGCGGCGTGCACCAATCATCGTGTCTGTACGTGAGCTACGTGTGCGGGAGGTCCCTTTAGATACACTCAGGGGGCTACTTGCGACGATCAAGCCGCCATCAGCCTCGTAATGACACACAAAATTGCTGTTGTCCATCGCATCTGATTCGGGGACAAGGACATATCCAGTGGAATATAGCTGATTTGGAGTATGCCTGATTGGTCTTATTTTCGGATACAGATAGTGTCATCAGATAAAATAAGGAATAAAGGAAAGAGGTAGACGTTGTGACTTTCATAAATAACTCGCATAATACAACTTGTTTTAGTTTTTTCACTGAAGCGTCTTTCATACTATCATAAGTTTGGTATTGAGCTGCATGTTGATATTTTCTCAACTGAGATATTTGGCCACGATTTTGAATACTGGACTGTCACGACAGTTATAAAGCAGAGATTTTCTTAACAAGTGTTCTAATCTAGCTAGAGCCAGTAGTACTCGACGAAGCCTCATCTGGTCAACTGCTCTATATTCCTGATGCTCTCTGAACAATGAAGTAGTAATACTTGCCAGTTCTCGAACTATAAAACTTGAGTGAGCCAGAATGAGGAACAGAAGCTTAACGCGTTCGTAACCAGGTTTGTGGTGACATGTGGTCAGAGAATGTCTGTGATCTATGTGAGTAGCCTTAAATAATTTGACGCGATCTTGTGACGAATAATGGTATATGGATACTAAACAAATATCTTGAAAATCTCAAAAATCAAACGATACTTGTACATGTAAATTTTAACAATATGATAACAATGAAGTCTTCTTCAGCAATTTATGTTTCCTGCACTCAATGCATTAATTTTTCACTTCACTTTGACGTAAAATCTGAGTAACTGAGAGTTATATAGTACGAGCCCCTTCCCACTTCAGTTGGCCCAACTATTGAAATCTTAGTTTTATTTTCTTATCAAACACAAATAATAAAAATGTAGCAGGGTGTTATAGGTTTATATTATTAACAATGAATATTTTGATAATATATAGTAGAAAACACCAACTTTATCACTCCCTAATCAAATTTGTAGCATAAAAATAAGACATGCTGCGATTACAGCATATCAACCTATTTTGAGTTCAATGCAAAATAAGTCTATAACGCATAGGTGGATGTGAAAAATAAAAGCCATGATAATTGTTTTTATTAATCACAGCTGTCAGAATACGTTTAAAATAGTTTTGGGTAGTTAAGATTTTCAAAATGGGTAGAGGAAAGGTTATTAGTGAGAAAATTCGGTTACTGATAATTAAATGTTTTAATTCTGGGAAATCAAACTCAGAAATTGCAACTTATCGCGGTACAGTGTGAGAAATATTTTTAGAAGATATAACGTAACCGGTTCAGTTAATATTAAGCCACGATATGTGAAAAAAAGTAATATTACAAATGCCGAAGAGCATTAAGAAGAATAATCGTGAAAAACAGGCATGCCAATTATTTACAATTAAGTGCTCTGTGGAGTGACGCTTTTGGAAGGAGAATTTCGAGGTCCTCAACTCATAGAGAGGCCCACAAACTGGGATTTAGCACTTGCAAGGTAAGTTTTCTTATAAAAAAAAGTGAAGTAAAAACCCTAAAGTTGCACAACTTGTTTATAGGCCAAAGAAAAGCCACTATTAAATCCACTGCAAAAGAAAAATCGGCTTAGATGGGCTAAAGAATATAGACCATGGACACCTCAGCAATGGTGTGCAATACAATGGAGTGATGAGGCCCGATTAGAAGTTTGTGTTGGTGACAGTCGCAGTAGAAATATTCACAAAAAAAATGAAGCATTCCATGTTGACTGTCTGAAAAGAAAAGTGAAATTTCCAGCATCCATTATGGTCTGGGGCAGTATGTCATCAAAAGGAGTAGGAAAACCTCATTTTATTGATGGAAATGTGGGTACAAACAAATATTTGACTCGAATTTTCGAAGAATCGCTTTTACCAGTGATGGAAGAATGTTTGACATCCGGCCAAGATTTTGTGTTTCAGCAAGATAGTGCAGTGTGCCATACCTCAAAAAAGGCTATAAAATGGATGGAAGAAAATAATGTACGACTTTTGAAATGGGTTTCTAGCAGTCCAGATCTGTCACCTATTGAAACTTTGTTACACGAGATGAAAAAGGTTCTACGACAACATCCTGCTCGTACAATCACCAAACTTAGTCAAAAGCTTCAAGAAATATGGGATTGTTTTACACCAAATTTTTGCCCAAACTTGGTTAACACTATGCCCCAAAGAATTTCAGCCGTAATAAAAAATAAAGGTGATGTTACCCAATGGTAATCTTTCAAGTGTTGCTTTGTTAACTTCGCGCATATATTCGCAAATTGTTTATTTGTTCAGATGTTCTATTATTTATAGGTCTAAGTGATTTCAAATATGTATTTCTTACGACTAGAGGGTATCTAAAATGTTTTTGAGAAAATAAATTGTTTTAGAAGTAAATAGTTTCATCATGTGCCGTTTATAAAGGCATATTTTGGTAAAAAACTGAACTGAAGTGGGAAGGGGTTCGTATTCATAGTGGAGGAATAGATTTTGACAAGGTGTAAAGAAAAGAAGAACACCTCCAGATCCAGACGTAAATTGCTTCAGGACACGGAAAATGTTTTACTATTTTTCACAAAACACTTAGTATCCTTAACATCCTGAATGTGTTCGATATGACGACGCCAGCGATAACAGTATAAATAGCCGTGTAAGGAACACGTATGCCAGTTCACCTGAAGACGATTGAAGATAACTTATCAATCGATACGTTGTGATCTCAAAATTGTCTAGACGGCGAAAGTCAGTAACTAACATTTTAAAACACTGTATAGTATCGACAAAAAACAAATGAACTGACAGCTGGAAGGCAGATGATTATAAAATATGTTGTCATTTTGATCTGTACTTTGAAAAAGATCAGGGTGGAGTAATTCCTAGTTACGTAATTTCATTTGTTCAGAAAAACATGTAGTTCTATCAGTATGAGTCTTGAATGTTACATTTTTCACTTGGTTATTAATTTCTTTTTGATATTCGATAAAATGTCTTCCCAGTACTATACTATTTATAACGTCAAAATCAGTAACGTAATGCTCCTCAAAAGATAAAAAAGCTGACTTTACAATTAAGAAACCCAAGCCAACAGGTCCCCTGTTAATCCACGGTTTGGAAACGGTACTGCCTGTAGTACTCTTCTGCATCAGCTTGCCGGTCACAAACAACGAAATTGTAGTCCTATACTTGTTCTACTTTCCTTTTTTGTGACACGTGGAAGACCATAGTAAGTTGGACCAGACAAATGTCCTGAAATATCCAAATTACCATTCGCAAAGGGGAAACAACTCACTCTAAAAAGGATAAGATATTCAATATCCATCTATGTAAAACTGGATTCGCAATTTTACCGCGGGGTACGAGTCCGGTCATTGAAGCTGACACCCCCGCACATACTCTGTTACGATAGCAGACAAAAGGGTGGAAAGTGAAAGCATAGCATATCTAAAACTACACAGCAGTGGTGATAAGAGGAGCTGGCGCTTCACGTTACGCGCATTTGTGTTATTATTCTGAGCATATTCCGACTCTACTCTAGGGACTTAGGGTTACGGGATACCCAAAAATCAAAAGAACTTACAAAAAAAAGTCTATGTAACCCCTACGAGCTCATGGATTATATACAGAGTGTTTTCAAAGTTGAGTCATTCATTTTAACTGCTTGTAGGATTCGTCAAAAGAAGATGATATACCAAAAATTACCTATATGAAAGTTGCACAATAAAAGAGATAGTAAAAGATTAAAAATTAAAAAAATAGGAATTTTGTTACATAGATTTTATTATAATCCCTGCCGTGTAAAATCTTAGCGTTATTGTCCGATTATTTTGTGCGAAAAAATGGCTCATGCTTACGAAAACAACGAACTAGTGGGTATAATACTAACATACGGAGAGTGGCAACAAAATGCAGCCATAGCATGCAGGTTGTATATGGAAATGTTTCCTTTAAGAAATTAGAATTCTGTTCTTCGATTTGTGTCATCTTCAGTTAGCTGATGTACCATTTGAATTTTGTATGGGTGATACTTAATCTTTTTCAAAAGTCTCCATATAGTAGAAGGACAAACCTCACATACATTCGCGATGGAGGATGTAGACTGTTGGGGATTTACTATGATCTCAACAATTATTTGAACTTGCTTTTCTTCCGGGATGGTCGGATGACCTGGGGCTTTTTTTTGTTTATACTACCAGTAGCTGTAAATTTAGATACAAGTTTTCTTGAATATTTTCTACAGATAGGACGATTCGGAATACGATCATTAAAAATCCTTTCGGTCTCGTTAAAGTTACGTGTCGCACCAGAAATAAAAATCGCTTCGATTTTTTCTTCCAACGGACGATAATTGACATTTCAAAAATAGTTCAAAGAGTATCTAGCACTAAAACCGAAAACTAAATAAGAATATTTTAACTGTACAATGATGTTTGTTTTCGTACTAATATCCTTGTCACTGTCATCAAAAAATAACAAAACAAGTTTTTATCGCTGTTGCTGTGGATACGGCAGGGAATTACAATTATTTGTAGAGATATGCATGTTAATGGATTTGTGTTCAAGTAATTATTAAATGTACCACCATTTTATAGTAGATAAAGGTATTGACTTTATATTTTAGGGTTGTAAAGTACTCGTCAGGAGCTTTAAAATGATGTGCCACAAGTCCCGCATTTTCATATAACTTTTTTTGGCGGCTATCTTGACATTTTCATCTGTCAATTTTACTCTAAAATATGGTATCCACGCATCAAGTTCATTACCTCAAGTTTTAATTTTTTGAATTGATCCGGTCAGTTTCAATTAAAGAATATTATATTGTTTATTCAGTTGCCTAGAATCTATCATCACGGAGCATAATAAGCAGACTGTCCGTAAATCAAACAACACAAAGCAATTAGCCACCGAGGATGCCCACCTGCTCCTGGCGGAGTCAAGAAATCTCACCGTTATCGTCCGGGAACTGTGGCTCTGAAAGAAATTCGTCGTTACGAGAAAAGTACCGAACTGTTGATCGGGAAATTCTCTTTCCGGCGGTTGGTTTGTGCAATAAAACTATACTAAGTGACATATAAATCCGAACACCCAGTTTAAATGGTTTTATTTTAATAAAAGTTGGTGAATGTATTCATCTTACTGTAAATAACAAGTGAAAAAATTTTCAGCCTTATCAGTTGGACATTCCGGTTTTTATACTGCTTTTTTTAATTCACTAACGCTCTAAGAATGAATATTTCAGCCGCAGTAAAGAATCAACGTTGGCGGATTTTGGTTCTTGACATCCTTTACGATCGGTTACGATGCCTAGAGTACGGAGACCTGTACGATTTCGTCAACTTAGTGAGTTTGATAGGGGCCGTATAGTGGGACTTCGGGAAGCTGGACTTTCTTTTCGGGCAATTGCAGTTAGAGTGCAAAGAAGTGTAGACTCTGTGGTTAGGTGTGGTTAGGTGAGCAAGGGGCACTGGACGCCGCCGTAGAACAACAGACCGTGAAGATCGCCGCCTAAGATTATTGGCCTTAAGGGACCGTTTCTCCACTACCAGGTCCATTGCAACTGAATGGTTTGCAGAACACGGAAGACCTATTGGCATGCGAACTGTTTACTGACGAATGAGAAGTTTTGGCTTGTTTTCATACCGGCCACACTGGGTCCTCCCTTTAACTCGAGAACACCGACGTAATCGCCTTGAGTGGTGCAGACAACGGTCACTCTCGAATCAGGAATGGAACAGTATTGTCTTTAGTGACGAGTCTCGATTTTGTTTAGGCATGCACGATGGTCGTGCCAGGGTTAGAAGGCGACGTGGTGAAAGGAGGAATCCACAGTTTTTTGTAGAAAGACATGTTCATCACACTGTTGGAGTTATGGTTTGGGATTCTATAGCTTATGGTTCCAGGTCACCTTTAATCTTCATCAGAGGTAACATGAACGCGCAGCGTTATATCCACGAAGTTCTAGAACCCCATCTTTTACCCTACCTTGACACCCTGGCAGATCCAACTTTCCAACAAGATAATGCCCGACCACATGTTGCAAGAGTCATAATAGACTTCTTTCAACATAATGATGTCACATTGTTACCATGGCCACCAAGATCTCCCGACTTATCCCCAATTGAGCACGTGTGGGATATGATGGGTAGGAGATTGCTCAATTTGCAACGTCCTCCTCAGACTCTAGAAGCACTTCAAGAGGAGTTGGTGGTTGCCTGGAACGAGATACCACAGGAGGACATTGACCACCTGATCAGAAGCATGCCTAGGCGCGTTGGAGAATGCGTAGCACATCAGGGTGCATCCACACATTATTAAAGATCAAAGGGCTTTAAAGCAGTGCAATCATTTTGAAATTTTTATCATTTACTTATTATGCTTCATTAAGTACATATACAAAATTTGATTAAAATAAAACCATTTAAACTGGGTGTTCGGATTTATATGTCACTTAGTATACTTTCCAGGATAACGAATACAATCTCTGATGCTCTTGGAGCACTAGCAACACATTCATAATGTTATCGCGCATTTTTTATATTTTTGACAGGTTTTGCTTCTCCATGGCCCACTGTGCAACGCAGCACCAGCCTCGCGGCGCGATTATATAGCAGCTTTTCGCGGGTCTCAAGATCATAGAAATTAGTTATTCAGGGAGTTGCCATGCTGCGTAGTAACGTGTATGCTATGGTGAAAGTGCCACCACCTACGAGCTCACAAGTGTAAGGGAATTCATGTACTGCCCTCATAAGCTAAACCCCCGTATTCGGAAATATTGGAAAGTGGCGCAATATCAATTTGAAGTTTCTTTTTGTTTGTAGCTTTAACGGACGTCCATGGTATTAATAATTGATGTCCATATGGAGTAATAAGGGCTCTAAAATTATGTGGTCTACATAAACAACCTTGTTTGATTGTTTTTACAAGTATAAATTGCCATACGAGGATTTTTTTTAGTTCTGTTACACCAATTTCCTATGCAATAACCCCGTATTTGGCGAATACGGGCATTTGTTCTAGGACATTATCAAATTTATATTTGTCATAATAATCGTATTTTTGATATCAGTCGTTGGGAATTGAGGTACTTGGTAGATGAAAATGAATTTAGTAACACACCAGCTTTTAATTACTTTATTTTATGGTGAACACATTAAATATAATAAAAGAACACTTACTAGATAACTTTTTCTGGAAGTTTCTCCCAAAATTCTTTCAGGTTTTCAACTTTTTGACGCTCAAAGCCATTTGGTGCCGTTTTTATTGGGGCTGTTGGCATTTCACCAATATGTTTTTTTAGCAAAAAATCTAGTTTCTTCCATTCTTCCTCAAAATTGCGTTTGTAGTACATCACAAATTCAGTCCTCTTTACCATTAATTCCGTTATTTTACTCATAGTAAAACTGGGATCCTGTTTCTTAATTTTACTAACTGAATGGAGACTTTTCCACAATTGAAAATCATTCAGTTTCATGGATTTGATTTGTACCTTTCCCTTATTGCTGGACTGTACTGCCTTCTCAAAGTCTGCAAAATCATATGTTTTGACTTGACGCTTTAGTGATTCTTCTACTTGGTGGTGGAACGAATCCGCCGACATAAAGGTATGACCTGGTTCAAAATAGTTCAAGTGAATGGTCTCAGCGGATATACTTGTTGAGTTCACAATATAAACAAGAAAGGAGAATAATGCCCAGTTTTTATTCTGGCTAGAACAATTGTCCAACCATAGAGTGATATTGCGGACATCCCTGTGGTGAAGAAGAAATGCGTTGAAGGCACTAATAATATCGTCTTGGTGTCGTCCGCTGATGCCTTCATGCCACAATACGGCAAATGGAGGAAAATCTCTAATTTTACCAACTGGCACAAAACTTTCATTGTAAACTATTAGGCGAGAAGCAAAGATCGCTTTTTTAAACATTTCAAGTCTAGGCAACATTATTACTTTTTGAAGATCAACAGAAAAGCACAAATTTCCTTTGTCTTTGTTGCAGTTTTCCTTATTTAGTGAGTATCTCTCACGAGATTCTTTTGCTTTCATAATGTGATCCTTCCAGCTGCAGCATACCTCGCAATCATCACTTAAGGACTCAGCTTTATGTTCGGAATTATGCATATGGTACGACTCACAGAGTTCACATTCCTCATTTCCTAATTTTGCGAACGATATATTTTTCGCCTTGAGGATTTTTCTATATTTTTCATAGGAGCAAATGTAATCGGGATATCTTTTTTTAAAGTCTTCAAACATAAGGGTGACATTCAAGTCACTCGGCAAATATAGACGATTAGGAGCATGGACTCTTCTATAGTGAGATACAGATGGATTAAATGAGTCAATATGGCTTTCTATAATCTTATTAGACAACTTGTTTGGAGGAGGATGCCTACCTCGGCGGTCTAAATCATTTTGTAACTGATTTTTGCTATTAGCATTTGCCCACACCGAATGGATTATCCAGTCATTCGTTTTTTTATATCCCAATGTTGTTAGGAAAAATATTTTACAGACACGTCTTGTTGTACCACTAGAATCCTTCAGAAAATATGTGAATGTCTTGTTTTTCTTTGAACCTTCTACTTTTCTCTTTGGTGTTCTATTCTCTGTCGAGTTCATCACAAATGTTCGTTTTCCCTTCCAGTCCAACTTCCAAAATTCGTGGTTTGTGGTGTTTCTCTCCTCCTCGGTAAAGAATGTCCGACATTTGAGCTTACAGTTTATACAGCCTTCTCTGACTTTATGAAGCGAGATTACCTTGTTTTTCTTAGTTTCAGCTCTCACTTCCTTGGACAGTTTGTATTTTTTTCTTTTTCTTTCTTCGCCTTTTTTTGTGTGGCCTTCAACTGTTTCATATGGATCTGAAATTATACCTTACAGGTGCAATAATGCTTGCTGTAGTAGTAGATAGTACACGCTTACCTGCTTCCTCATACCCTTTAGTTTCATTCTCCTCTTCTACAATCTCTGTTTCTTCTATTATTTGATTTGCATCATTTTTCATAGGTTCCCTTCTATTCTCATCCCCACGACTATCGTCTTCCATATTTTGAATATTTTTTTCTTCCACTTCCACATTTGCCTGACCATCCACTAAAAAGTAGAAAAAAAGCTATCACTCTCAAAAGGACGGTCTATCGAACAGTAGTTGCTGGTATTTTTAATAACTAGTATGCTGTGCTCACCGTAACTTAAAATATCTCTGAGATTCCAAGATTCCTTGTCAATCACATTGTTAGATATATCTTGCAAGCAGTATCCTTTATTTGTGGAATGATGTTCTGGATCTGAAAATGAGCTATTTTGAATCAGGTCCTATCTTTATGTCGGTGGATTCGTTCTATCACCAAAGTATAACAATTACTATAACATCAGATCAAAACATATGGTTTTGCCGATTTTGAAAAGGCAATTGCCCAGTAACAAGGTAAAAGTACAGATTACATCTATGCATGGTAGTTATTTTCAATTATGGAAGGATTTCTATTCGGTCAGTGGAATTAAAATATGCACTAGCGTAGCCAAATTTTAGTTTTACTCACCAACAGTATCAGCTGAATCCATGTATCGAATAGTCATCGATCCATTATCAATTACGCAACTCTTGGTAATTGGTATGAATTCTTCCATCTGTACATCCTGTAGTACATCTTCATCACAATAATAATTCTGAGCGCTTAAGCAAGGCTCTTCCTCTGAATTCACTGTATTAACATTAGAAATAGTAGCCAGGGAAACTAACTTTTTTCCTCTGCTTCCGCTACTCCATGAGCACATTGTTCTAGATTTTATAAAATCGTTGTGGTCGAAATTGAGATCCTAGGGTAAAGCCACGCCACGTGCCACTTGGAGGTTACCAGCAAACTGATATTAATCAAACCGCCTGCGCCTGCACGCGTTGCGTACGACAGGTGGCGACAGGTCGACTTGCTAGGCTTAAACCACGTATTTGGAAGTTCCTAGACAAAAACCCCGTATCCAGTTAAAAATACGAGGAAAGCTCTTAGTAAACCACAAATACGGGGTTCGGCATTAGTATTTTTTAATTTTTTTGCGAATACGGGCTTAGCATTACTTGATTTCATACATTTCCGCTTCAGATACGGTTTTTTAACATAGAAAAAACGAAAATTCACGACATTTTAGTACAGTAGAGCCAAAAATCTCGTTTTCGATTTTTTTTCAAATACGGGGGTTTGGCTTAGGAGGGCAGTGTACATATCGGCATGGAAAGTTTTCCCCTGGGGTAACTTCTTTGGTATTTGGATCCTCGCCGTCGTCTCGTCATTATGGAATGTCACGCCGAGGCTTCGTTCACCGATATTGACTGCATTTACAACTCAATATGATGGTGATTCAGAAGTTGCTGGAAGTTTCACATTACTCAAGCTGCTGTTGTGTACTTTTATTGAGTTCCATACGCACGTTTTTCGATGTTGGATAAATTCTGTTCGAGAAGATTTTGCTTCAGATCTTGTTCTTAACACTTTTTGAGCAAAGGATATACTACTTGTTAATAATGGGTGATTTTTTAAGAGGTATAGGATTTGATTAAAAAAAAAAACACAAAAAATTTGAAAAAAACGATTAAATCTTTATTTGAGTCGATAGAACGGTCGATATAATTTAATGTTTAAAGATTATCTCATGTAAATGTTGGCCGCGGCTCCACTTTAGATGGCCCATGCGCAAGGTCCAATTTTGGCACACTTTCTTCAACATATCGGCCGGTATCTTACGAAGAAATGCTTCAATATTGGCTTCCAGTGCGTCAATCGTTGCTGGTTTATCCCTGTAGACATTAGCCTTAACATGGACCCACAAGAAATAGTCCAACGGCGTTAAATCACACGATCTAGACGGCCAATTGACGGGCCCCAAACCTGAGATAAACTGTTCACCGAACTCGCCTCTCAATAGGGCAATTGTTTCGTGTGCGGTGTGGCATGTGGCACCGTCTTGTTGAAACCACATGTCAGCCAAGTCCAGGTCTTCCATTTTGGGCAAAAAAAAGTTTGTTATCATCGCACGGTAGCGCTCGCCATTCACAGTTACGTTCCGGCCATTGTCGTCTTTGAAGAAGTACGGCCCGATGATGCCACCGGCCCATAATCCACACCAAACAGTGATTTTTTCGGGATGCATTGGTAGTTCTTGCAATGCTTCTGGCTGGTCTTCACTCCAGATGCGGCAATTTTGCTTGTTAACGTACCCATTCAACCAGAAATGAGCTTCGTCGCTAAACACAATTTTTCGATAAAAATGTGGATCTTCCTCCAACTTTGCAAGCACCCATTCACCAAATTGGAAACGTTGTGGGAGGTCGTGTGGCTTCAATTCTTGCACCAGCTGTATCATACAAGGTTTTACACCCAAATTCTGTCGCAAAATTTTCCACGTAGTGGAGTAACAGAGGCCCAATTGCTGCGAACGGCGGCGAATCGACATTTCACGGTCATCACTAACACTGGCGGATACAGCCGCAATATTTTCTTCAGTCCTCGCTCTACGTCTGCGTGTTGGTGGTTTAATGTCCAATAATGTAAACTGGGTTCGAAATTTAGTCACAAGCTTCCGAATAGCTCCCTCAGTAGGCCGACCAAGTTGCCCATAAATTGGAAGCAGTGCTCGATGCACTCTCTTACCCGAGCATGAATTTTGATAGTAAAATTCAATAATTTGCAAGCGTTGTTCGTTTGTAAGTCGATTCATGGTTAAATCATAGACCAAACTGAACAAGTTTGACAATGACACAAGTCACGATTCACGCGTCATCTGTCAAAAACAGTGTCGCCAAAAAGATACTAACAAAAAAATCACCCAATATATACTTGACCTCTTCGGGCTTTCTTAGATTTTCTTGGATCTCTGTATGGCCGCTAACTATGACCCTAAGACCTGAGACCTTGAAAAATTGTATCAAGTAGATTGACTCTTTATTCCTCACGCCTTCGCTTCTAATACCATTTTTTATCTAGCGTAATGGCATCGCAAAGATTCAGGCTGCGTCAGAACAACTAGTACACTATTTGTGCTTTCTATAAAAAAAACGCTCAGATTGCAGCAATCAGCGAGTCAGTACATGGTAGCCTGATTTCTTTGGTGCTCTGGAGTAAAACAATGTTTGACTACTGATTATAAGAACTACTCATGTACTATATATACGTCATCGACAGCCTGCTTTTATAAGTTTCTCGGATCCACTACCAAAGATCCAATAGTTACAACCCCGTAGCGCACGGCAAGTACGACCCATATGTACGCATTCGCCCGCTAAAAATACTTTTTAGTCTTAAGGGAAAATTTACGGAGAAATCTGTGATATGTGGTATATATCTAACACGAGATGGAACTGTATTAACACACTAAGATTAAAAAATTGCGACGCGCTCTCCTCCACCTTCCTAAAACGTCATACCTACCAATATTTTATACCTAAAAAGATTTCTCGGAATGATAAGGAGACTCTTACGTTTAACTTGGACTGTCTCTCAAAATCGTGACGCGTGAGTTAACAAGTTCATTGCAGAAGATGTCACATATGATGTCACCTATAATAATAGCTTTCCACGTTAAGTGGGCTCTTCAGAAATGATATCGCGTATTTGTTGCATCAATTTCGAAGCGCGCAAACCTCTACAGATCGTATTTTGGACGAATTTTGTCTACTGTTTCGTGCTGCCAACCCAATCATTGCGGCGCAATGTACGGACTAAGAAAGGACGTATTCGGATAATTTGGTGGCCCTATTTCATATAATATCGCGTAGATAACTCGATCTGCAAATAGGTACTCATACTTGCGATCGCTGATACTCCTCGATTTTAAAGCTATTTTACTTCCCACACCATTGGCGAGGAAATATTGTAATCGCAAAAAATTTCTAAAATGAAATGTTATGTTTTTGTCATATGACATCTACATCACGAAAAACTGTATCGCTCATCATCAACTTGGAAATTACCGCTGGGATTTTTATGAAATTTCCACACGGGATTACTAGTATGCCAAAGCTTTGTAGTTCTACTCCAGTGGCAACGGTGCTATAGGCAAAAAAGAAAAAGTAACAATTGCTGAAACTCCGTTTTTGACGTTTCAGGGGTTCCTAATCATTGACATAAAAAAAATTGTATTGCTTAAAAAGGGGGGTTGAAATTAGTGAAACACGTTCTATTATTGAGAAGCTTCTGATCCCAGTGATTAGGTACAGGAAATTTAAGTAACGAAAATCCGTCGAATAATGTGCTCACGATTTGAAAATATCTGCTCTATAGATTTGACACCAAGAGCCAACAGATCTGCAACTACCGACAGTAGGGAAGAATAAATTCGGATATCACTCCAGTCAAGTATAGGGGAATTTAGCGTGGGACTTTAAAATTATCGATATGTCAAGGAAATATGTTCTTGAGAATGATAATTTGGTAGATTTTATACCTGCATTTTCATTTGAATTTCATGACCCGTGAAATGTACTCGTTTCGCCGTTACCTTCAATTTGTGTTCTGCAATTTGTGATGTTTTTCTGGATATAAGCAGGACATAATTGCCTAGGGTGCTATCAGAGCTTTTTACAAAATTTTGTATTTGCGGAAGAATTATGGTTGGTTGAAATGCTTACTATTTGCGCTAAACTTATTGATATTTCAAAAAGATCCTAGTGGATAAAACCGAAAAAGTGGATCGCTGGCACCCTGTGGACTTTGTGTTTAGCACGCTGCAAGAGTTTCATTTGGAAATAATAAAAATGAAACGTAAGCTGTGAAGTGCAAATCGGTTTTTGGGCGAAATTCATTTACTGTTTCGTCGTGCCTCCAAATCAATGTAGTTAATGTCAGGTTTTTGACTGAATTCGCCATAAAACTATTCATTTTCTTTGGAATTGCTATCCGAATTGTTAGTTATTTTCATATCAGCTTTTTTTAGCTGAGTTTCTTTTCAAGATTCTGGCGTTTGAGTTTTTGTTCCATCTTAGTGATAAGCGAGGTTGGACTAAGCTTAGAACGCAAATGTAATTGGACCTCATAGACAGGCCGCTCGGTACTGTGGCTCACTATAATGCAATAATTTATTCACTTACCCGAATGTATTTTGCGATTATAGAGTTGAACTGCTCCACACTAGTGTTGTCCACATCATGAATTAAACTAAAATATGACCTTTTATTGTCCATTATCAACCTTGATAAAAAAAGGCACTCAAGAACAATCACACCAAGAAGAGTACAGCACAACAATTCAACAACACAATATCGACGAACAGTAACCAGGGAAGAACAATACTAAATGATTACTTGCTGACTACGAAAATAGGAAACGGTTTACAGGCTAGATCACTAGTCGAAATCCGATATCAAAATTTACCTCGGTACGCACCCGCAGTCATCCTTTCATCTTTTAAAGTAGCGTCGACGGCCGTCTAAGACCAGCCCACCATCGTTTCCTTTTCACCCCCCGTTACCTCATCTGATGGTGCTCGTGATTGTAGGAGCCCCGTTAAGTCCTTTCAAACAAGCTATTACTCGATACCCCTTGACATTTAAAATTTTAAGGTGATGACCCTAGGGGGCCAAGGGTGAAAGGGGGTGAAGTAGTTTTTAGGTAAAAAGTTGTCCCCTTGACAATTTGACGTGCCTTGGCGTTTTTTCTTTTAATCAGTAGTTTTTGATAAATCCGTTGGTAGAAAGTTTTCAAATGACTTTTACACAGAACCTTTTTCCTAAGCGGTCATAGAAAAAAGAGTGGGTCATTTTTTAGCGGACGTACGTACGTCCATGCTGCAAGCGGATCGTTGGATGGCGCTCAGCAGGGTGTCTTGGTATTCAGTCTGTGGTTGAATCGAAAACGCTCCAGGGGATTATCAGACTCCTGGCGCAGCACTCACACGACGACAGCCGCACTAGTGGTTGGGAGGCTCGCCAACTCCAATCAACAGGCAGCTACTGACAGAAGTAACAGGCCAAGCACGGACATCGTATGGAATTCGAATTGTGGATTCGGTATGATGTCTCTGTTTGCGTAGCGTTTCGGCTACAATGTTTTGGGCAGACATGGTCGCATCATGCTGGATCCAAACTTTAGTCCGGATGTCCTTCTCCATATATACGAGCACCTTCCCACTTCAGTTGGCCCACTTCAAGATTTGTATCAAAATATGCCTTTATAAACTAAATATGACGAAACTATTAACTTCTAAAACAATTCATTTTCTCAAAAACATTTTAGATACACTCTAGTCGTAAAAAATACATATTTGAAATCAGTTAGATCTATAACTAATAGAACATCCGAACAAATAAACAATGTGCGAATAAATGCGCGAAGTTAACAAAGCAACAATTGAAAGATTACCATTGGGTAACATCACCTTCATTTTTTATTCCGGCAGAAATTCTTTGGGGCATAGTGTTAACCAAGCTTTGGCAAAAATTTGGTGTAAAACAATCTCATATTTCTTGAAGCTTTTGTCTCAGTTCGGTGATTGTACGAGCAGGATGTTGTCATAGAACATTTTTCATCTCGTGCCACAAAGTTTCAATAAGTGACAGATCTGGACTGCTAGAAATCCATTCCAAAAGTGGTACATTATTTTCTTCCATCCATTTTATAGACTTTTTTGAGGTATGGCACGCTGCACCATCTTGCTGAAACACAAAACCTTGGCCGGATGTCAAACATTCTTCCATCACTGGTAAAAGCGATTCTTCTAAAATTGCCATATATTTGTTTGTATCCACATTTCCATGAATAAAATGAAGTTCTCCTAGTCCTTTTGATGACATACTGCCCCAGACCATAATGGGTGCTGGAAATTTCACTTTTCTCTTCAGACAGTCAACATGGAATGCTTAATTTTTTTTTGCGAATAACTCTACTGCGACTGTCACCAACACAAACTTCGAATCGGGCCTCATCACTCCATTGTTGAGGTGTCCATTGTCTATGTTCTTTAGCCCATCTAAGCCGATCTTTCTTTTGCAGTGGAGTTAATAGTTGCTTTTCTTTGGCCTATAAACAAGTTGTGCAACTTTAGGGATTTTACTTCACTTTTTTTATAAGAAAACTTACCTTGCAAGTGCTAAATCCCAGTTTGTGGGCCTCTCTATGAGTTCAGGACCTCGAAATTCTTCTTCCAACAGCGTCACTCCACAGAGCGCTCAATTGTAAATAATTGGCACGCCTGTTTTTCACGATTACTCTTTATAATGCTCTTCGGAAGGAATTTGTGATATTACTTTTTTTCACATATCGTGGCTTAATATTAACTGATCCAGTTACGTTATATCTTCTAACAATATTTCTCGCACTGTACCGCGATAAGTATAACAAAGTTGAAATTTCCGCCCAGAATAAAAAAATGTAATTATCAGGAACCGAATTTTCTCACTAATAACCTTTCCTCTACCCATTTTGAAAACCGTAACTACCCAAAACTATTTTAAACGTAATCTGACAGCTGTGATTAATAAAAACAATTGCCATGGCTTTTATTTTTCACAGCCACCTATGCGTTATAAACTTATTTTGCAATGAAATGAAAATAGGTTGATAAGCTGTAATTGCAACATGTGTTATTGTTATGCTGCAAATTTGATTAGGGAGTGATAAAGTTGGTGTTTTCTAGTATATATTATCAAAATATTCATTGCTAATATTTTAAACCTGTAGCACCCTGCTACATTTTTATTATTTGTGTTTGATCAGAAAAAAACTAAAATTTCAATAGTTGGGCCAACTGAAGTGGGAAGGGGCTCGTATATCTTTTCTTCGAATAGCCAATTTTAAGTAGACGGTTTAGGCCTGTCGCCCCATGAATATCGCACGATGTTGTAATTAGTTCATTAAAGAAAGAAATACCCAAATGCGCATTCAGTTCAAGTGACCTTTGTTATGGGTAGTAATAATTTATACAGGACATCTAAATAATAGATGGACCGATTTCTTGGCCTGCTCTCTCCCTGGACTCAACGCTTTGCGATTTTTTCCTCTGTGGCTATTTGAAAGAGTTGGTGTATGATGATCGAGCAGTAAATACTCTGCAAAAATTTCAACAGCGCACTGAAAACGCGTGTGATTTAATGTGTCGGAGCTTGACAAAAGTCGTGAATTCGCCGAGCAAAATTTTGCGTTAATCGCCACTATACGACTGACGTTGAGATAAACAGACTTGACGGATTTGTATTATTCATGGCAAATAAAGAAATGACACCAACAAGTTGATGCTAGAAATCAAGACAAAGTTACAAACCAGGATATGTATTAAGCTGTGTGTATTAGGAAATTCTAAATCAACCCTAAGATGGCGTCCCAGCTACTCAAAATGCACGACATTTCCAAATCTCTCTGGACTAATGGCCCTGAAAGTTACAATCAAAAAATTTGACAATACTTAAGGGGAGCCTTTCATATGTTTATACGAGGGATGTCTTTTAAGTTTTGCATATAGAAACATAGTAGGCCGCGCGGATCGAACGTCAGTAGCGAATCTTAACCTTATTCTTTAGTAAACTTAAATTCAAAGTTTCACAACAATACGTGCAGTGTTCTCACAACAGTGAATTTTTAAGTGTCACCAAGTCATTAGAAAAATGGAACCCAACCGAGAACATTTTCGCGCCATAATGTATAACAACTTTCAGAGACAATTATCGCAACAAGAATGTCTTGCTGAGTTACTGTCTGTTTTCGGCAACGAAGCGTCACATCAGTCGACAATTTCCCGTTGGTATGGAGAATTCAAACGTGGACGGGTGAATCTTAGCGGAGATCCCAGGATGGGTGCACGAAAAACGGCAGTCACCCAGAAAAACGTCGATGCTTTGCTCAAACTCATCATTTTACATGAAGAATTAGGAGTAAGAAAATTATTTTCTCGTTGGATACCCCACCTGTTTACTGAAGAGCAGAAAGCAGCCAGGGTTAATTGGTGTCAAAAAACGCTTGACCATTTCAATTCCGGAAACTCAAAAAATGTGGTGACGAATCGTGTATTTACTGTTATGAACCAGAAAATAAACGACAGTCGGCTGTTTGGGTGTTCCAAGGTGAAGAAAATCCAACAAAAGTCGTCCGTTCTGGAAGTGTTTCGAAATAGATGGTTGAGACATTTGTGTCAAAAGCGGGTGATATTGCAACAATTCCTCTTAATGAGCAAAGAACTGTTACTGCGGATTGGTATACCATCATTTGTTTGCCAGAAGTCATCAACGAGCTTCGAAAAATCAACCTCGAAAGAAGAAACATCCTCCACCAAGACAATGCAAGCTCGCACACAGCCCAAAAAACAAGGCAGTATTTAACGGAAGAAAACGTGGAATTATTGGACCATCCTCCATATAGTCTCGATCTAAGTCCTAACGATTTCTTTAGTTTCCCGAACATTAAAAACAGACTGCGTGGTCAAAGGTTCCAGTCACCAGAAGAAGCATTTCAAAAATGCCGTTTTGGATCTGCCAGCAAACGAGTGGAATAAGTGCTTCGAAAATTGGTTCGAGCGCATGCAGATGTGTATTAATCTTCGTGGAGAATACTTCGAAAAACAATAAGGTCATTTAAAACTACCTACTGTGTTGTTTTATTTCCATATGCGAAGCTTAAAAGACATCCCTCTGACTGGTGTAGATAGCTTCAAGAAAGCTGCAGACTTTAAACTGTAGAATTATTACTCAGAAATTGAAATTGACCATCAAGACTAAAATTAGAGTAGGACAAAAAAAAGCATTTGCGTCGATATACCTTTGAGCACTAGACGAAAAACCTGCCAGTATCTGAGCTTTCAATTCCCCAATTCCGAACATGTTCAGGAATCTTCTTACAAGACCTCTGGGTACATTTATGAATAGAGCTGACCTGTGATTGGAAACTGGACTCCAAGTAAGTCCCCTCATCATCTGAATTTTGTAAATTATTTCTCTCAAGAAGTTTCAAACGCGAAGGTTAAAAAACCGACTTAGGATGAACCCCTCCTCTCTCTTTTCACCCCCCTCCCCTTCCCGGTTAATGTAAGTCCCCTCATCCCCTAAATTTTGTAAATTATTTCTCTCATTCAGGTAATGGAGCTATCAAAACCTCACGTCTTGACGGAGATCCTAGTTCCGTGCATGAGCCGTCTCAAGGAGTATCAAACGCGAAGTGATTCATGGTCACAAAGGCTGTTCGATAGCGGGGTTAAAAAACCGACTAAGGATGGACCTCTCCTCTCTCTTTCCAACCCCTCCCCATCCCGTACGTCACTGTCCCTGCCAAGCCGCCACGTCCGGAATTAATGCGCCGCCATGTCGGTGTCGCCACCAGGTGATTAATGCCGATCTGATTTCGGCGGGTCGAGCTGTTGCGAAATGGGGGCGGGCTGAATAAGGGGCAGGGGGTGGTCGGAACGAAGGGAGGATCCAGCGAAAGTAAGATGGATTGTACCAAGAAAAAAATCATAGATTGAGGAAGCGTCACGAGTTTTGATAGACCGCAATCGTTAACATCCAACGTCACGAACCGTCGCTATCGCCTGTACGGAATTGCTGGGCCATCTACTGTGAGACAAATATTTTTTTTACGATCGATATGGTACTACGAAATTTTGTGCTCAATTCAGTACGCTAAATTTAATAAAAAATTAAGGATAGTATCAGACAGCATTTAGGACCGTATCGTCAGTCGTTCCCGCATTTGTAGGACGACTTTATGGCCTCCTTGACTTTCATAGTGTGTCCTCTCTATTTCTTAATTTCTAATATGTATTCCCTTTCAGCGTCAGCGCTCTCCTATTGTTAGGCTATGTTTTCTTTTTGAAATTTAAGAAATTTCAGGCTATATAACAGATGATATAAATCAAAAGTATAAACAATTTGATGCAAATAGATATTTGTAACATAACCTCAAAATAGGGGGTTGACCCGGAAGAGTAGGAAACTATGAAAATCAAGAAGACCATAAAGGCGACTGACGATACAGCCCTTAGTACATAATTTTGTATGAACAGATTGAGTGCTAAATTTTTTAGAACCTGTTTTAAATACTATCATGTTAAAACTGAGCAGACGCCCACTGCGCATTTGGAGCAGTACAATGGGTGATAGAAGCGCTACGGGACAAGGAAATTACATGTTTTAGGATAACTTCTTGATATTTTCTTGATGTTTTGTAATGATTATATGAGATCATAGTTGATTGACAAAAGCAAGCGTAATTTCAAGCACTTTCATCAGCTGTTTTGTGCAGCACTGCATCCTCAATTTCAGGTGTTCTCACACTTAGAGGTCTACCTTCAGATGATCCTTTTCAGACAGAACCAGTTTCAACAAGACGACGATGATTATAAGAAAAGGTTCGACTATCTGGCAAAGTATGATCGGGATATCTCTGGTGATAAATCCATCTGGCTTTCTCACCACTACCGTCGGCAAGGCCATATACGTAATGCATTTCCGCCATTTCTGCATTTGAATAATTCATCATTATTAACAAGATTGTAAAAACTAAATAATGAAAAAGATGTCACAGCGAACAGATTTGAATAACAGAGACTTGTCAGATGTCAAAAGCCAGTGACATATTCCAGAGCAAGTAGATATTTATTGCTGAATTGCATTCTTCAATTATTACATTAATTTTCTCGGACAATAGAACGGTTTTTATGTTTTTACTCAAAAATGGCGCATCAAAGGAAAACAATTCAAATCATTTATTTTAAATTGAAGGGGGAATTCAATAATATTTTTTTTTTGCAAAAAACCATTGTACCATTTTTTTCTTAAAAAAATATCGAAGTCAATACCCGTACGCACGCCACTGTTAAAGCTAAAAATTATTTTTGCAATGAAAAATATGCAACTTTACTAAGCTTCTATCTCTTTCTAACGTATGTGTCTAGACACACTAATTATGTAGTGTAAAAAGGCCGTAACATAAGTCACTTCTCTCTCGTACACATTAAACTCAAGCCATCAGATAAATTTGGTTCTCACTGTATGTAAAATATGTGTATATATACGAGCCCCTTTCCACTTCAGTTGGCCCAACTATTGAAATCTTAGTTTTTTTCTTATCAAACACAAATAATAAAAATGTAGCAGGGTGTTATAGGTTTAAAATATTAACAATGAATATTTTGATAATATATAGTAGAAAACACCAACTTTATCACTCCCTAATCAAATTTGCAGCATAAAAATAACACATGTTGCAATTACAGCATATCAACCTATTTTCATTTCAATGCAAAATAAGTCTATAACGCATAGGTGGCTGTGAAAAATAAAAGCCATGACAATTTTTTTATGAATCACAGCTGTCAGAATACGTTTAAAATAGTTTTGGGTAGTTAAGGTTTTCAAAATGGGTAGAGGAAAGGTTATTAGTGAGAAAATTCGATGACTGATAATTAAATTTATTAATTCTGAGAAATCAAACTCAGAAATTGCAACTTTGTTAGACTTATCGCGGTACAGTGTGAGAAATATTGTTATAAGATTTAACGTAACTGGCTCAGTTAATATTAAGCCACGATATGTGAAAAGAAATAATATCACAAATGCCGACCGAAGAGCATTAAGAAGAATAATCGTAAAAAACAGACGTGCCAATTATTTACAATTAAGTACTCTATGGAGTGACGTTGTTGGAAGGAGAATTTCGAGGACCACAACTCATAGAGAGGCCCACAAACTGGGATTTAGCACTTGCAAGGTAAGTTTTCTTGTAAAAAAAAGTGAAGTAAAAACCCTAAAGTTGCACAACTTGTTTATAGGCCAAAGAAAAGCCACTATTAACTCCACTGCAAAAGAAAAATCGGCTTAGATGGGCTAAAGAACATAGACAATGGACACCTCAACAATGGTGTGCAATACATTGAAGTGATGAGGTCCGATTCGAAGTTTGTGTTGGTGACAGTCGCAGTAGAGTTATTCGCAAAAAAATGAAGCATTCCATGTTGACTGTCTGAAGAGAAAAGTGAAATTTCCAGCATCCATTATGGTCTGGGGCAATATGTCATCAAAAGGAGTAGGAAAACTTGATTTTATTGATGGAAATGTGGATACAAACAAATATTTGGCAATTTTAGAAGAATCGCTTTTACCAGTGATTGAAGAATGTTTGACATCCGGCCAAGATTTTGTGTTTCAGCAAGATGGTGCAGCGTGCCATACCTCAAAAAAGGCTATAAAATGGATCGAAGAAAATAATGTACCACTTTTGAAATGGGTTTCTAGCAGTCCATATCTGTCACCTATTGAAGCTTTGTGGCACGAGATGTTCTACGACAACATCCTGCTCGTACAATCACCGAACTGAGACAAAGGCTTCAAGAAATATGGGATTGTTTTACATCAAATTTTTGCCAAAACTTGGTTAACACTATGCCCCAAAGAATTTCAGCCGTAATAAAAAATAAAGGTGATGTTACCCAATGGTAATCTTTCAATTGTTGCTTTGTTAACTTCGCGCATTTATTCGCACATTGTTTATTTGTTCAGATGTACTATTAGTTATAGCGCTAAGTGATTTCAAATATGTATTTTTTACGACTAGAGTGTATCTAAAATGTTTTTGAGAAAATAAATTGTTTTAGAAGTAAATAGTTTCGTCATGTTTAGTTTATAAACACAATTTTGGTACAAATCTTGAAGTGGGCCAACTGAAGTGGGAAGGGGCTCGTATATATATATTCTGATACAAAAGGGCTACTTAAAAACCATAGCTTCGATTTCAACAGAATCCTGAGGGATGTGATATGAGCAGCAATGCTTGACTATTATCATGCCCTGTGCTCAGGGTACGAAGACATCCTAGAAGGCTGTGGAAGGTTTAGACGATGTATCTTTTTAATCTGGCATCCCAATATTTTTGATAAACTTGACTGGATTCAATTATACCATAAATAGAGCTAACATTTTAATGGACTTAAGAAAGGACCAGCAGCTTTATATGGATCTGGTGGCGTATTCGTGAAAAACATAACAAAAAAAAGAATAAGATAATACCAAGATATTCTTTGATGCGATTGTGGGAAGATCTACTTACACCTAAATTCATATTCCAGATCACATCGCATTTCCTGTTACGCGGAATGATAGGCCTATTTCGACGAGTGTAGTTTGTAGAGGTAATGATAATAAAATTAGGCACGTAGTCAGTCGTCATTAAAACGCCGCAAAGTTCGTCGGAGTGCGTAATTCTCTGACGGGTGATCATTCACCTCAATTAAAACCGTAGCGGAATAAAACCCATTCCGTCCCATGCTCCTCGACATTAAACAGATAATAATAAGGCATCAAAGTAAATGGCCCTATATTTTACCAGGGATCATATTTTCGAGAGCCCGTTCTTTCGGAGTGGCAGTAAAAGAGACACTTGCACTGTTACAATTCCGAGGATTTTTTTAAATATATCGAGATCGTTTTAGATAATTGCTGCCTCGATGTTTTGATCTTATGAAAAGGTTAATTTTATTTCTTAATGAATCGGCTACTTGGTCGTTCAATGAGAGCAAAGAGCGTATGGAGCTTTTACGTTTGTGGTATGATAAGCCGAAATTAGTTTACTACCGCAGCATTAATGGAAATGTGGTGGTTAATTTGGATCTGTACTCAAAAGGCAAATCAATTGCAAATTTATTCAGGAAATGGTTGGAATATCTCATAGTCAGCTTTGAAGTAGTATTTTTGAGCTGTTACTATTGCACCGATGTACCAACTACTCGTATATCCATGAGAGTTTCCTTGAGATTTATTTAGTACAAAGAATACCAATTAATTATAATAACTATTTGACGTCTTGTTTATTTGTAATAATATTATATTTGTAATAATTTTACTGGAGGCGAGATTTAGATACTATGTATATCCCACCATCTAACTCCCTTAAACATATGAGATGTATACAGGATGGCGCATCGAAAACGAAACAGACGCATTTACTAGCAGCTCAGTTTTTTTGAAAAACGCTCAGACCCCTAAGCGGGGGTGACACCACCCCCAAAATCTTAAATGGAAAGGGGGGTCGAGTGATACCTTATTTTAAAGGTCTTTCAATTCCCTTTATAATCATATAAAACTAATGTACTTCAGATCAGTAGTTTGGAAGATTTCATGATTCAAAGCTTAAATAAAACTGATACATCATCATCAGTGGAGATCAATACATTTGGCAGCAAAGTAACTTAAAAATGAAGAATGAACTGACCCGTTAGGCAAGTAAATATTGAAAATGGCCACCATGACTCTCCATGCAATAATAAAGATTTTGGTCAAAACGTTGCCGCACATTTTGCAATATTTGAGGAGTAATTTAAAGACACTCATTCACAACTCTTTGTCACAGGTCTTCTAATGATGTTGACTGAGTAGCATAGATTTTGCTTTTTGAATGACCCCACATAAAGAAATCCAAAGGTGATAAATCTGGCGATCTTGGGGGCCATTCAATGGCACATCTTCTACCAATCCATCGATGTGGAAACGTCTGATCTAAGTATTGTCGAACACGTAATGCGTAATGTGGTGGGGCACCATCCTGTTGGAACATCAACCTATTCGCAATGTACCGCCGATCATTCTGATTTTCAATTATGGCTGTTAATGCAGGATCTATAGCGTCTTCCAGTAATTCCAAATACATTTCACCGGGCAAATTTCCAGGTAAGAAAAAAGGACCAACTAAATGATAGCCAAAAATACCAGCCCAAACATTTATTTCTTGTGGCTGCTGTGTATGAACCTCATGATAAATTCTGGTATTAGAATCGGACCAATATCGGCAGTTATAATGATTTACTACGCCATTTAAGAAAAAGCAATATTCGTCGGAAAAGCAAGTGTTGAATAGAAAATGTTCATCGTTTATAATTCGTTGTTCTATTAGCGCACTGATTATTTCCGAAAAATATTTCGATAATTTCAACTCTTTCTGCTGTAGAATATAACATGGTTAATTTATGTAACAAACCGTTACAAGTTATTTTAGCAACAAATTTTGGACAAATCATTTGCAAACTACTAGTATGTAGTAAATTCCTATTTAAAATAAGTACGAGATATTTCCTTATCTTTCTTCAAGAAATAACTTTTTTGCCACAAAAACACGCTCCAATAGCTATTTTCAACAACAAACCATGGGCGTAGTGAAGAAAAGCATTTACTTATTGAGTAAATTCTTTTAGTCAATTTTCTTCTGAAAGTAGTACAAATTAATCTGATGTACGTATTAAAGTCTACTTGAAGCTTTAAATCAATAAATCTTCAAAACTACTGAACTGAAGCTCATGTATTTTACATCATTATAAAGGGAATTGAAAGACCTTTAAAATAACGTATCACTCGACCCCCCTTTCCATTTAAGATTTTAGGGTTGGTGCAACCCCCGCCCAGGGGGCTGCACGTGTTAAAGTGATTTTTTGCCAAACTTGTGTCCCCCTCGAAAGCAAAATCGACGGGTCTGAGCGTTTTTCCAAAAAAAAAAACTGAGCTGCCAGTAAATGCGTCTGTTTCGTTTTCGATGCGCCACCCTGCATAAGCTGAAAATTTGTTGAGAATCAATACCTGTATACACTAACGATAAAATAAAGTATAATCAATGTAAATGCATAAAAAACATAATGTCACTTATGGGTTTCAACAGATTTCGCTGCTGATCAAGTAGAATTTCTTTCACTTTTCCCTTTAATTTTGGTAAAGAATTAGTGGTACATCAGAAAAAAAAATTGTGCGATACAGTACTGTTGGTTTGGATGAACTTTTTGAAATCGAAGTTCATCATTTACTTCCTGAATAGAAACTGCAAGCTTGACAAATTTCAGAACTATGGGATCAAACTTGTAGGGGTTATTCAGTGTAACAGTTGAAAACATTTGAGTATAGGGACCCATATCCAGAAAAGTGTCACTACGGCACTACGGCCCTAAGACGCGTTAAAATTTAGAAAGACGATGAATTGCCTAAATAGGATTTAATGCATTTAATTTTTGCCTTTTGTACATGATATCATCACAACAATTATTCAAAATGTCTTCCTCCAACCTGAATACACCGTTCCTCTGGGGACATGTAAAGTCTTTGGTTTACGAAATTCCAGCAGAAACAGAGCAAAGACTTAATTCGACGAATTACAGCAGCATTTGAAATTATTCAAAACGGGTATCAAATTCTTAGTAAAGTACGCCGAAATCAAGTGCGACTTTTAAATCGGTGCATTCAGGTTCAGGATGATATCATGTACAAAACGCAAAAATTAAATGCATTAAATCCTATTTAGGCAATTAATTCATCGTCTTTCTAAATGTTAACGCGTCTTAGGACCGTAGTGCCGTAGTAACACTTTTCCTGATATGGGTCCCTATACTCAAATGTGTTCTACTATTACACTGAATAACCCCTAGAAGTTCCCTTAGTTCTAAAACACCCTATTTCTGATATAGTTTCGACACTAGCCTGTGCAAGTCCCAGTAGAAATCCCTCCTCTAGAGATCCATCATCTACATATAACTAACGAAATGATGGAGCATGTCTTCTCTTTTGCCACTGCGTGCCTGGTTCTACGACTAGTGTGATTCATCAAGATAACATTGGATTTTTCCACCATTTGCCATGACAAAATTCTCGCGAGCGTATTTTACAATCCTATTGCTATATCACCATGCTTTACATACATTACAGAGTCCCATCACTCCTATCAACTCATAAGGGACTGTCGCTGTGGGCTGCCTGTTCACACATCAACGTCAAATCGGAGCGCAGGCGTCGCTGTCTATTATCCGTTGGCCCTCATCTCAGTAGCGTACTCAACCATACCCAACCCCTTATAACGGTCCAGTTTGGGTAGTGATAAAGGCTTTTTATTTCTAGTTAAATGCCTCAACAGTATTATTAAACTAACTTTTATTTACTAAAGCCCCAAGGTCAATCGCTATGTAGTGCTTGCTGCATTTCACCATGTTGGGTAGCGTTATTTTTGTATCTACTCTATCGCAGCCCCGTAATTATTTTATCTACTACACGTAGAGACAATTCAGGACCTACTGGGTGTATGCCTCAACCCTTTTTACAATGGGACCATAGACAGGGATTGGTTTAACAAAACGCGCATTGCACTCAAAATAATAATTGGCAGAGTACGCCCCAATTACCGAAATACCCATAAATTCGTTTGACCAATGCCAATTGGCTTTTAATATCGTGGCCAATATTGAACGTCAACTAACGTACGTTGTATCATATTATGTAGTTTTGGCGCTGTGGTTTTATGTTTGCTGTTAAAGTGCCGGTAGCTGCACGAGTAATAATTTGTTCACATGATCATGCCCAGGAATTAACAAGCAACTACATGAAAATTAAAGCATGTAATGGAGAATAGTAATTTATGACTAAATGCTTTAAGCGAATTTCTAGTTGGTTGCAGTCAAATCCAGCTAAATATCGGTAGATATATTTATCTATATTTCAAAGAAAGAAGTGTACCCATCTTATGGAATTTCTCGAGTGAACTGACCTGTCTTCATACAAAATGCGTTCTGGAAAATTGTAAGGCCAATCCAGCATATTGGAAAAATATCCATAAAAACATAAACCAGGAAATGTTCCGGTTTCAGCTTGCCGGTCTCCTATCGTTTGCCTTAACCGATTGAGATATTGATATATTAGAGTGTATACAAATATATTACCAAAGGTCATACCGACATGTATAGAATGGTTTTCTGAGGGTCAATTTCACCAACATTAATATTTGACGGTCAGTTGGACCAATAGGAAAAGACCTTATCGAAATGCAATTTGACGGAAGCTGTCAAAGCTCTCTGAATATCAGTGATTTCAATTGAAATGTTGAACGAATTCGTGGAAAAACGGTTGCCTTATAAATAAGGGTGCATTATAGATATGTCTGTGCTTTAGAATTAGGATAACTTTCATAGAATTTCAAATGTTTATCATTTCACAAAAGGCAATGATTGAAAATGGGAGAAATAATAGGTCGATTTTCTAGCTATTATATTTGGTAGGACGTTTTCACTGTTTTTGACAACTGTTCATGCATGGCAATCTAGTTTTGTCTGTATATCACGTACAGAGTGCTGTACATAATACGTACCTGTACAAACGTACCGATTTTTGTTATTTTGCAAAAAAAGGATATCAAACATAAAACGTATTCCAACTGGTTCATCATCTGTTGTTACATCAAAAACAATTTTTGCCAATTTATGATTTAGAAATCCATACTAAATGTAAACAAACAGCACATTCTGCATTTCTGGGTCCTAAAACATCGATATTTCTAAAAGTATCCGCATATACTATAAGTCAAAATCAAAAATACCTATTTATGAAAATATACCTCCAAACATTATTATAACACGTCTGGGATATCAATTGCTTTTGAAGTGATATGCACATCTGCAGTGTTGCCGAACCGGCAAAAAAAACGGAATAGGTAAATAGTGTCGTTGAATTCGGTATAAGGAAAATGCCGTCCCAAGATAAGTAGTAAATCAAGGAACTTTGAGTCATGAAAAACGTCTGTTATTGTATTGGGCGCGCACACAACATGTTCTTTGATGGCATAGCTCTATATTACAACTTCTATAATGTGCATACTGGCTTGCTTTTTTTGCTTATAGGATTGTGAATACTTTTCGGTTTTACCCCTGAACTCATGAGATGGAGATTATCGGTAAATATTCTCTTTTCGGTAAAAATACCGAAAAATCCGGTTCAAGTCCATGCACATGTCGCATGTCAGTTCATATTCGTCAATATTGCATTTGAGACTTTTATTTGTCATAAGGTTTTTGCAAAATGTAAGATAGTAAAGGCAACACCGCACCCTGCAGCCCAGTTGACAAGAACGACAAGCTGTCAAGATTAGGGATGTTTAGATCCTAGAAAAGTATCGATATGCATCGATTCTTATCGTTTTAGGAAGTATCGATACTCTAAAATATTGGAATAAAATTATCGATATCCAGCGGACGGAAACAAAGCAGAAAAGTAATCTGAAGTTAGTCACTCTTTCTGACACAATCCGGATCGAAAGATGACGATACTCGTGAAATGTATCGATATATATTTGAGTATTTCTTAATCGCTGTAAATATAGTGTGGATGTTTGTTCAGTTCCTGAACAACCATAAAATATTTGACGTTATAGGAATATCAATCGACAGTGCTATAATATTACTGATGATGGGCAAGTAAATGAATGAATGTTTGGAAACGAGCAGTATCTATGAAATTTTTGGTAGAGCCTGTCATCGAGTTGGTGCTTAATGGCTATCTGCAAGAGGTTTATAGGAAAAAACACACGGTAGTGGATGCTGAATCAGTAAAATCGCATATCAATTGAAGAAAATAATATAAACATGAATAAACTATCGATGATATTAAATAAAAACATGAATGTTATTCGAAAATCGAACACCTTTTCAAATTTTGACTATATTATATATAATTTCTTAATATTCAATAAGCTGGTGATGTTTCAATGACAAGCTGTCATGTCATACTTAGACAGTATTTTGTTTTCAACATTTCATAGCTATTGGTTGCTAAAATTTGTTGATTGGAACTTGAAGGCTCATTCGTATTTGACGGACTGTTACCCTATACGTGGAAAATACCGGACTGCTGATTTGACAATCCTAGTGAAATCCACCCTGAAATTTCTATACCTACTAATGACGTTCTTGGTGGCAAGTCTATGTTTAGCAGTACGCCAGTAATTTCCGTAAAAATAGTATCAGGGTCTAGAAGCCACGAGACCGTTCAGCCAACGTAAAACGCTTCATCGGTACAGTGCGTTATGCTGAATAACAGTAGCCGCAGAAATTGACACTTCGCAAAATAAGCCCACATATTATTAAATCTGTCAGCGAAGTGAATACTGCTGTCAATTTGACAAAGCTATCCCATGGCTATTGCTACTCAGCATGAAAGCGCTGCATCGCTGTGCCTTAGGGGTATTATGTAAAAAACCTAAATAACGTCAAAAGAAGACGACAAAATGTCATCTTGGAGACTAGATACTTTTTAATGACTTTAAGGGTCCATATAAAGAGAAATGACTCTCTAGTGTTAAGTTGACATCTTGTAGAAACGCCTACGTTATGTCACAAAGAGCCTATAAAATGTCCAAAAAAACCCAACATAATGTCACTTTCCAAGAAACATAATACCCGTGCTGCTCTACTTTGGCTTAATGATCTCAATTTGATATTACTCAAAACTGCTTCTTGGAGTTTTTTATTTTCAGGCATTGTTTTCATTTCCATTTCATTTTTCAGCATCGATATCTTCTAACAAATATGCCGCATGCAATTTTTCGCTATATATAGATAAATTTGAAACAATCAGTATCATGAAAACAGGGATTACGAACCCATGTATACTAAGTGACATATAAATCCGAACACCCAGTTTAAATGGTTTTATTTTAATAAAAGTTGGTGAATGTATTTATCTTACTGTAAATAACAAGTGAAAAAATTTTCAGCCTTATCAGTTGGACATTCCGGTTTTTATACTGCTTTTTTTTTAATTCACTAACGCTCTTGGCCGTTGGCGGATTTTGGTTCTTGACATCCTTTACGATCGGTTACGATGCCTAGAGCACGGAGACCTGTACGATTTCGTCAACTTAGTGAGTTTGATAGGGACCGTATAGTGGGACTTCGGGAAGCTGGACCTTCTTTTCGGGCAATTGCAGTTAGAGTGCAAAGAAGTGTAGACACTGTGGTTAGGTGTTGTCAGGCATGGCTTCGAGAAGGCCGTACGCAAAGAGCAAGGGGCACTGGACGCCGCCGTAGAACAACAGACCGTGAAGATCGCCGCCTAAGATTATTGGCCTTAAGGGACCGTTTCTCCACTACCAGGTCCATTGCAAATGAATGGTTTGCAGAACACGGAAGACCTATTGGCATGCGAAGTGTTTACCGACGAATGAGAAGTTTTGGCTTGTTTCCATACCGGCCACACTGGGTCCTTCCTTTAACTCGAGAACACAGACGAAATCGCCTTGAGTGGTGCAGACAACGGTCACTCTGGGATCAGGAATGGAACAGTATTGTCTTTAGTGACGAGTCTCGATTTTGTTTAGGCATGCACGATGGTCGTGCCAGGGTTAGAAGGCGACGTGGTGAAAGGAGGAATCCACAGTTTTTTGTTGAAAGACATGTTCATCACACTGTTGGAGTTATGGTTTGGGGTGCTATAGCTTATGGTTCCAGGTCACCTTTGATCTTCATCAGAGGTAACATGAACGCGCAGCGTTATATCCACGAAGTTCTAGAACCCCATCTTTTACCCTATCTTGACACCCTGGCAGATCCAACTTTCCAACAAGATAATGCCCGACCACAATAGACTTCTTTCAACATAATGATGTCACATTGTTACCATGGCCACCAAGATCTCCCGACTTATCCCCAACTGAGCACGTGTGGGATATGATGGGGAGATTGCTCAATTTGCAACGTCCTCCTCAGACTCTAGAAGCACTTCGAGAGGAGTTGGTGGTTGCCTGGAATGAGATATCACAGGAGGACATTGACCACCTGATCAGAAGCATGCCTAGGCGCGTTAGAGAATGCGTAGCACATCAGGGTGCATCCACACATTATTAAAGGTCAAAGGGCTTTAAAGCAGTGCAATCATTTTGAAATTTTTATCATTTACTTATTATGCTTCATTAAGTACTTATACAAAATTTTATTAAAATAAAACCATTTAAACTGGGTGTTCGGAATTATATGTCACTTAGTATATATACAGGGTGTTAATAAAGTATGTGGATAAACTTTAACCCTCGAGTCCTTGGACAATTTGAAGACGAAATTTCTATATGAACATGGGTCCGCAAGGGCTTTGTTTTCAAGCTAGTAATGATGATAGTGTTCTAAAAAATTATAAAAGAATGGAATGTATTTTATTTTAATTAAGTATGCACTGTGCTGAATATCAGGAGAGTTCGTCAGTCACTGTGTAACAGACTGGACGCCAGTATTGAAGTCGAAGGTGCCATTTATTGTAAAAAAACGGTTCGATATTTTCTATTGTTGTCGTTCTATTCGAATGTTACTGTTCAAAACTATTGACCTTCTAAATATTTTTTTCCATGAAAACGGGATAATACTATTTTCATCCACGTTCATATTGAGCCTCAGCAACTTGTAATCCATGCAAAATTTATCACAGGTTAACCAACTGTTCAATAGATACGTTTCATTATTCATAGAAATATTTGAAACATTACTCGTATTTCTTTAGTAACAGTGTTCTAGCTGGAGAAGAAAGCCGTTACGGTCTTCAAATTCACCAAGAATTCGATGGTTAAAGCTTGTCTACATACTTTATCAACACCTTGTATGAACTCCTTCCATCTTCTTATGTAAATATATCATTAACTTTGCCTGACCATCCATATTTTGCAATATATTTTATAAATATGGCCACGAAACATGTACAGGGTGCTACTCAATGATAAGATATAATCACAAGTGGGCACTCCTGAGCCAAAATTAAGTAAAAGTTCCAATAAATTGGTGTCTTAGAAGGGGTCTGCTAACCAAGATACAGGAAGAATAAGTCTAAAAGATATACCTGTTGACAGAAGAATCATAATTCCAAACTGTCATGGGAAGTAAAGAATGTGTTCACATCAACATTCAAACATTAACTGGAAACAATCAAGGTTGATTTGTTGTTATTTTGATAATTGTTCGACATGTAATGAAGTTGTTTCTATTTTCTTCTTTGAATGCTAAGTGAGATACAAAGAGACACCAGGATACGAACAAGTCGTATCATTAGCTACTTTATCCGAAAAAATATATATTTTTTTCAAAGTCAGTACCCAAACAATGAATTTAAACCACTCTTCTTCAGCATGCTTCTATCGTAGGACGAAAAAAAGCTATAGTACTGGTTTGTATATGTTTTTTGTCAATATCATTAGTGCGACTGCTTTCGAGACACCACTGGAATCCATAATTACCTCCTAGTTAGAGCATCTTATTGCAATGAATGGCACTGCCAAAACTCAACAAAATCGGCACAATAATCGTTGAGATATCAATAATAACCATTTTCTTTTATTGGACTTTGACACCTAGTATCTTGGAAACTAGATTTCCAGTACACATTTAATGAACTATTAACATAACATAAATTAGGCTAAGGAATGCTTTCTTGTAACTGTTTGAAAACCTAAATTAGCTTTTTTGCCTGACAGTCGCTGCAAAAGGCACTATCTACAAAAACACTCAAATTCCACGCTAAATCCAAATTGGCACAAAAACGAATGGATCGTTTCGAATGATTCGGACCAAAAAGCCTTTGGCTATATTGCCAGCTACGTATATTGACACGGTGCAAGCAACAAATTCCCTAACGTGCAAGCCCTTTGCGTGGCCGTATTGATCATAGAATTAGTTTATGTGCAGGCAATTACGTACAATTCGTGGTAGAAGCGACAGAGTGGCTCTGTAACTGTGAAATGCTGAAAACGATTAGGGTCGCAATGCACCGCTCTCCATCCAATGCGCTATCGGCGAAATGCAACCGAAGATGGATATACGATGCTTCTTCAGTTGAAACCCATCTTTAGCTCAGAAAAAATTTATTGGCAATTTTTATTTGAAGAAAAACTGATGAACATTTTTAAAAATTTCCTAATTAAACAGCGATTATGAAAACGCACAAGGACCCTTAAGGATAACTGTTTGCACAACAGTGGGCGTCAAAATGCTGCTGATGATGATTTACCTTTACAGCAAATGCTCAAACTGTTTTCCTTCAGCCGCAATACACGCTCGACATCTTCTTAAAAAAGATCGGGTTAATAAACGAGCGAATCCACGGTTATTAACAAACTCAGTTGCTTCCAATAGTCTTTGCCGTAGCTCAGCTACATTTTGAATCGGCTTGAAATACACTTTTTCTTTTACAGTTCCCCAGTAAAAAAATCTAAAGGATTCAAATCAGGTGATCGGGCTGGCCACGGTATTGTACCAGACCGCCTTATCCATCTGCCTGGAAAGTTTTGATCGAGATACTCTCTCACTGAGAGTGCATAGTGCGCTGGGCAGCCATCATGCTGAAACCACATGTCCCTGTAAATACTCAGTGGCACGTCCACCAATAAATTTTGTACATGATTTTTCAAAAAATCCAAATAAACTTCAGCAGTCAAAGTCTCTGGGAACTCAAACGGACTGATTATTTTACCATATAAAATTCCTGTCCAATGGTTTATCTTGAAGCGATATTGAGATTTATCTTCTCTCATCAAATGTGGGTTTGCTACGTGCCACTCGTGTAAGTTATGCAGGTTCATGTACCCATCTTTCTTAAATGTGGTCTCATCCGACAATAAATTTTTTTCAAAGAACTGTGGATCTTTCCTGGGTCTTTCAAACATTGTGCGAAAAAATTTTTCCTGAACGAGAAAAGTTGGCAGTAAGGTTGAGACACCAGTTTGAAGATGCATTATTCACCATTACATTGTAAAAATAAAATCCAAAAAAAATTAATATTTGTAGTAACAGGAGTTGACAGACTGCCGTAGGGTGTGAAATTTCTATATTTTTTTCAAAGACCTATAATTTTCAAAACACATACATAAAATTTTTTTAAATATTTTTCTGATAGCTGTTATGACTTTGCCTATCACCCGGTTTCGGCTTGACGTTGACTTCTGGGACACCCTGTATATCTATAAATAATTAAAGCACATATCCCATTGTTTCACCAATGGATGGTTACCCTGCCTAAAGAATTATTGTGGCGGCTTGAAGAATTCTTATACGGCATTTTGTACTTTTTTACTGGGTGTATGCTCTAATATCCTCCATTTCTGTCGTAGATTTTCTTCCACTACTCTGGTAACATGGGGCCGAGCATTGTCGTGCAGAATAATGACACTACGTAAAGAGCTTCTCCTTATTGCTTGATGGACGTTGTTCAAAGTTTCATTATACAGGCTGGCGTTTATATGGACTCTAGGCTTTTTAGACTTTATGAGCAAGGGTCCTTCATGGTCGAAAAAAATGTTGACATGACCTTGCAGGCAGAAGGTTGAACTTCTTTGGTGGCGAACAATTTACGTGTTGCCATTGCATCGATGACAGACTACTGGATGGTTCAAAATAACGACACCAAGATTCGTCGCCAGCAATTATTGACGAAAGGAAGTATTTACCGTTTTGCTTGTATTCCGTGAGATGTAGCAAAGACAAGCACATTCGCAAGCTTTTTTGGTCCTTTGACAAAAGACAAGGAACCTATTGCGCACAAACTTTGGTGTAACCCAATTTGTGTACGATACTGTGGACAGATATTATACACCAACATTTTCCAAAAATGCTCTGATCGAAATTCGACAAACGTGTCTTCCACACATGCCACATTCCTGTCTGTTGAAGCAGTACTCCATCCACCTGGTTGCGTCTCATCATTCCCCTCCTCTCTTCCACTCTTAAATTTTCGACACCGCTCCTTGACAGTTGGAAACGCAAAGCATGGGCTTCCACGCACTGCTTGCATTCGCGTATGAATTTACAATGGTTACAAACCTTCAGCACACAAAAGTTGAATTACCGTACGCTGTTTATATTTGGACGGATTGGTAACAACAAAAAATTGCAGTCGAATACAAATGATAGTAACTGATCATTCTGACGTTTATAAGCACAAATTACTTTGCAAAACGTCAGTTATGTGATTAGAATTTTTTCCAAGGCCAGCCTGACCAAAGATGGGTTTCAATTGAACAAGCCTCGTAGATGCCATGAAATGAGTTTGTCAATATACGTGTAGGTTTTTGGGAAAGTCAATTCGAATAGTTTACTTTCCATTAGATTTAAAGACCTGTCGTAACTTGGAACCGGAGAGAGAATTAATGTTTATTCTAACATTATTCATATACTTACGTAATGAATCTGCTCTTATATTTTTGTGGCAATATGTATTGTGAAGCACTGTGCATATCATTTTAATAAGAATTTTTTAGAATCATTTGAGAAGGATCCAAGGTTAAGTAGCGTCTCCGGACACCATCAGTTCTTCTCTCTCCCCCTCTCTTACTGAAAAAGTCTATCCAGAAGCCAGTGACGCTAGGCTACGATGCCTCCTTGTATATATTGCCGTGCCAAAACGTCTAATTTCTAACAATAAGAGTTAACGTTGAGTCTAAATATTCGCAACATTGCTATGAATTAAAAGACCCCACATGATACAGATTTTACCATAGAAACCACCACCTATAGAACACTACCAGGCCGACGATGTATCTTCTTTTGTACACCGCGAGCGCGGCGATCGATCTAAAGGTTGGGTCATCCGTTGGTTTCTTTTTTAAATTGGTATTAAAACTCTTCTCTTCTAATATGTAACACTCGATACTTTTTTCACAAGAATACACCTTCCGATTATTTATGAAAAACAATTTCAGTTAAATGGCTGCCGCGGTTGGCCTGGCAGTTAGTCCATCCTCTTAACCTAATTTTGAAGCACATTTTCGATAGTTTGTGGGTCTATTTCATCAATAGCTCGACGGATATTTTCCTTAAGAACATCAATTGTTCGAGGATCGTTAGTGTAACAGCCGTCCTTAACAGTACCCTATATGAAGTAATCCATGCGCGTCAAATCACAGCTGCGAGCTGGCCAATGAACATCTTCAAAACGTCTGATAACGCGATGACCGAACTTAGTGTGTAAAGATCGATTGTTGGTGTGGCATGTTACGCCATCCTGCTGGAACCAGAGATTGTGCAAATGCATCACGTCTAGTAGTGACCACAAAAAACTCCTCAACATGTCTCCATAGCGTTCCCCGTTTACCGTCACGCTGTTACCATATTCATCTTGAAAAAAATAGGGACCAATAATCCCACCACTCCAAAAGCCGCACCAAACAGTTATTTTTTTAAATGCATTTGTTTTTCTAGGACATGTGGATTTTCAGAATCCCAAATCCTACAGTTCTGCTTGTTAACGTAACGTCCCAGACGGAATCGGCTTTAGAGCCCACACAGAGAAACGATGTCGAAGATGGTCATTTTGTTTCGATTCCTGCATAAGTTGCACCTTGTAAAGAAATAATCCCAAGTCGTTATGCAATATTCTCCGCACAGAAGTGCGACTGATGCTCACTTGTTGTGCTCTGTGACGAGTTGACATTCTTTCGTTTTCACCCACACTCTGGGCAATAGCAGCAATGTTTTTGGCTGTACGTACGGGTCGAACACGCTCATACCTTCTGTTATCCACAAGCAGGCCAGTTTCACGAAACTTGTTCACAAATTTTCGTATACCAGTCGCCGACAGAGCTTCATTCCGACCAAATAGCCTTCTCAATTTCCTCAAGTTTCAGCCACACAGCACTCACTTTGAAAATAGTTTTTCAATATTACTCACCCTTGCTCCAGATTAAAACGACCCATTGCTCACAGCGGAAGTTTGACAATATGTTGAGCATGAAAGTGTTACCAACTGTCAAAATAATACCTACTTAAAAAAAACAACTAATTCTAGTTCCCACACTCTACACGTCTCTCCTAGAGAGTACTTAATATCCTGCGATACTCATTCACGCCAAAAGCAAGCTTCCTCAACGTAGTTCTGAGTCGAATGTCGTTAGCATAAATCCTCGCCACATCTGATAACAACGTTAGAAATGTTTGTGTACCCGTAGCAAACAAAAATGACGGTTGACAGCAAGTGCATCTACATGTCTCGTATACTCTATCGAGGAAGAGCGCCACTGAGCGGAATCGGTTTACTGAACTTTTAAAAGTTACTCGAGCGGAAGAAATAACGTGTTTACAAAACTCCTCTTATATTAAAAGATTGAAGTTGCCTGTGCTTCCGTCTTATAACGCCACGACCCTTCAGCCTTTGTCGTGTGAGACGAGAGCGGTGAAGCTTGTCATTAAAAGACTCTTTATTATACTGACGTCACTAGTTTGTGGATGATTAAGGTGCTTATTTTTACATTATACTTTAACCATTTTTACAAACAGTTGCTTCATAATATCTAAA
Organism: Acanthoscelides obtectus; assembly: GCA_963669975.1. Lineage (NCBI taxonomy): Eukaryota > Metazoa > Arthropoda > Insecta > Coleoptera > Chrysomelidae > Acanthoscelides > Acanthoscelides obtectus. Next base: position 20,391,552 of record CAVLJG010000003.1, read on the forward strand.
AAAATGTTATTATATTCGGAGACAAATAGCTTGGTAACGTAAGCCAGCATAACCAGATCGCTAGAACTTCTTCAATCCCAATAAAGATGTGCAGTGTTTATGAAATTCCATTTACGTTGAACTGGACTTGAATACTCCCGCCTGAGACAATTCAGAAATTGAATCTTTAGAGTAAGGGTAAGAAAACAATCAACATCAACAAACTGGACTCGTTAATGTTTCGCCTTGGCCGCCCCCGTTCACCGGATTTCAATCCCATCGAACATGTGTGATGGAGAGGGTACTGTCCACTTTGCATCATCCGCCACAGACTTTGCAACAACTAATCCACGGTAGTTCAAGTTGCTTGGAATGATGTGCCACAACCAGACATCGATCATTTAATTTTGTAGATGCCTATACGTATACAGGAGTGTATTCAGCTACGGGGTCGCCCAACACATTAATCGTGCTTTTTCTTATTACTTGTCAATAAAATTTCATAAGAATGTGATCGTTTCATTCTTGATGTAAGACTACCTCAGTGCCAAAAATCAAGCTGAAGGAATTTTTTTTCTGGGTGTAACACTTCTAATTTCACTGAGTATATTTCAGTAGATTGGTGTGGCTATGGTTGCCCAGGTGAACGAGGGCTCTCAGCGCGAACATCTAAGGCCGAGTCTACCTTATTTTGTGGATGATCTCTTTCAGGCAATCCTGGCCTGTTAGAAGTCTTATGAGTAGTTAAATCTAACGAGATTCAGCGGTTGGCTTACGTAGCACTGCTGTATCTTCCACTGTTTGATCTAGTGATCCACTGACAGGCATTTGGGCCTTTGTGATTCGTCCGTCTTAGTCAAATTGCACCTGGAGTATCCCGTTCTTTCCAGCTGGTGAGATATGAATGAATGTATCGTGAAATTAGAGGCATTCCGGCCACCATAAGGAGCCAGTGCATAGGCCGCTTTAACGGGTCCTTATGCACCTCTACATTCCTTAGATCACAAGCCTCGCCCTTTTAGCGAAGTTGAGAATCGCCTTGAGTCCAAGCTCCTTGACGCCCTGAGGATCCAGTATAGTCTGCCTATAGTAGCTCAGAGATTCACAGCGACACAAAACCTGCGCCGAGGTTTCTTCCTCTACCCCGCAGCGTTCACACAAGGGATCCTCAGCCACCCCCATCACGTGCAGGTGACGCCTTAACGTGTTATGCCAGAGATAAGCAGAAACGTCCATCCTTAGCACTGGGCCCTTCAATGAGTTCCTGTGCCTGGCGGAGATGTCTGGAAATACTTCTCCATTTCTGAAAGTGTTGTCTTGCAACCCACATCTCCATTTTCCTCCTAGCTTTATGCGCGGTCACTCCTAGAGCTGGCTCAGGACCAACGAGCTTGCTGGCTGATCCTGTCTTCGCCAGAGTGTCCGCCGTCTCATTGCCCCTTATCCCAGCGTGCCCTGGTACCCACATTAACGATACCGGATGCCTCGCTGCGAGGCAATCCAGCGCCTCCGTGTATTGCAAAACAAGACTCGAAGTAATCTTACAGGCATTTAGTGCCTTCATTGCAGCCTGGTTGTCGGATAAGATTGTTATTCTTCTCCTAGGCCCACCGTCCTCCAGAATGCGAGGTACACAAGCCAGAATCGCAAGGATTTCCGCCTGGAAAATAGTCATGTATCCACCGAGAGGTAGAGGTAGCCTAGTTCTAGGCCCAGAGACTCCAACACCTGATCCCTCTTCGGTGACCGAGCCGTTCGTGTACCAGACCTGGCCGTTCACTCCGGAGAGTCTCCGGCTACCGACGTCCCACTCCTCCCTCGTTGGATACTCCACAATAAACTTGCGGTTCAAGCGATATTTGGGGGTAATACGATCATCCCTGCTTAGAAGGATGGGGTCCTCGCTTTGCAATTCGACTAAGATGGCAGTATGCCCCTTGCCAGGATTCAAAAAGGCCCAGCTGCCCTGACTCCGCAGTTCATGAGCGACTATTCTCGCTTCTCCGCGGATCACCAGATCCAACGGTGGGAGATCCAACAGAGCGTCCATTGCACTCAATGGCGTTGTTGGCACTGCGCTTGTAATGCTAATATAGACCAGGGAGCCGTTCAAAAGAGATGGACATACTATCGTAGTGTAGAGCCAGTATACCACTTTGGCTTTAAGCCCCCATCTTATACCGACAACACGTCTATAGGTCCACATTGAATCGCGAGCCTTGCTAACCTTGTATTCAACATGCTCTCTCCAGTTCAGTTTGCAATCCAGGATAATTCCCAGATATTTCACTGATTGGGATAGAACTAATCTAGTCCCCAAGAAGGTCGGCATGACCAGCCCGTCAAGCCTTCTTTTTCTAGTGACTAGGATCAGCACGGTCTTTCCAGCATTAACAAAAAGATCGACTTCTATGCACCACGATTCCACAGAGCGCAGGACGCCCTGCATAATTTCAGAGACTGTTCTGTGTCATATGACAACTGGTATCAATTTAACCGCACATTCAGTGCGGAGTATTTAACGATACTGGAATCAGGAGATCTGAGAGCGAAGTGGGTTTACTGGATTACTAAATAGTGCTCTGGGTTCCAGGTCTGTCTGATTACTCTTAAGTATCAATTTAACCGCACATTCAGTGTGGAGTATTTGACGGTAGTGAAATCAGGAGATCTGTAAGGGAAGCGGGTGAGCCTGGTTTACTAAAGAGGGCTCTGGCTTCAGGGTCATTTGGCCTAAGACTATGTAGGCTCTTGGCAGAGAGATAAAAATCTTCCTGGCCGAAATTCATGCGAATCAATCTTGGAGTGAGGTCGATCTAAGAGAAGAAAAACCGTGTGTTTTTACATGCAGACAATGAAGGCACTAAGTGCCTGCTAAGCTACTTAAAGCCGTGCATTAGAATCTAGAGGGGCTCAGGATAATTTAACACGGATATTATACAGGGTGTCCGCAAAGTTGTGGTTTTCCTTTTCAGAAACAACTACCCTTGAAATAACAAAGGTAATATGTAGTGAAACGAGGGAGACCAAGTAAAAAAAAATAAAGGAAAAAGTAGTCACTCTCCAGTTGACGAGAAGGGCTAAGTACGTCTCTGCCCAACATCATACCGCTCCAACAGAAAATGAAATCAGCTGATGCGCTACCGAGCAGACGCCGGCGGTGGTGCAGACCACGAACAGAGATAACAAATATGACGGCGTTGCCGCGTTTTCAGTTTTTAGGTAAACGTACTTTATAGGTATTGTTCGAAGTTATCGCTGTTTGATTCAAAAACACAGGTGCGTGCACGACGTAGCCAAGCATCGGTGCAGGCTTTGAGAATGGAGTCCCTCCCCCGAATGAAAGCACCAGCTTGTTCAATTCTGAGACGAAGTTCGTCAACCGTATGCACTTCAGTTTTGTACACTAAGCGTTTCATTTCTCCCCAAAGAAAAAAATCACATGGTGTTAAGTCTGGAGATCGCGGAAGCCACGCTACGGGTCCATTACGTCCGATCCACCTATTCGGAAATAATTCATTCAAAAACTCACGCACTTCGCGTCTAAAATGGGGCAGTGCTCCATCGTGCAGAAACCACATTGATTGTCTTACACTTAATGGCACATCTTCTAACAAGGAAGGCAAAATATTGCGTAAAAAGTCTAGTTATTGCATCCCGTCCAATCGATTTGGGAGAATAAATGGTCCAATGAGCATACCGTTCACCATGCCAGCCCAAACATTCACCGAAAATGTTTGTTGGAAATGTGCCCGACGGACAGCGTGCGGATTTTCTACTGACCAAACATGAGTGTTGCGAAAGTTATTCACCCCATTACGCGTGAACGTAGATTCGTCTGTCACCAATATGCACTTCAAAAAGTCCGGATCATTGTCATGTTGATGCAACAACAACTCACAAAACCGCACTCTTGCTGGAAAATCGTCAGGTTGAAGGGCTTGTACACGTTGGACGTGAAACGGATACAGCCTCTCTTCGCGCAGCGTTTGCCACACTTTAGTTTTTGATACTTGCACTTCTCTAGCCACATCTCTAGTGCTTGTTGAGGGATTCTCGTCTACGTGATTACCTCTACACGCGTGACCGTAACCGTCGGTTGAAGGTTGCATACTGACCTGACACACTGACGCCGACCCAGTTCTATCGTCGGGTTGAGCCAGTGACCTTGTACCAATCGGTGATGTCGCGGGTCGCGGCTACAGGACGGTATTCAGATATTTTTGATGTTGCAGAGCCCTTTATCTCGGTTCCCTTAAGACATTGGTGTATATGGTACTAAGAAAAATTGCTTATGTTTTCAAGATCTACACGTCGTGTAAAGGAAAACCCCAACTTTGCGGACACCCTGTATATCTTAAGGAGTAACATTTCGTCGGTTTTTTGACATCTCGCAAGTTTTTTTTCAACATTTTCTACAAGATCATAACTTAGCACAAGCTGTTGCACACTTGTTGTGAACTCGTTTTGTAGCTGTACGTGTTGGTTAAACGTGAACAACGATCACAGCAAGCAAACGTGAAACGAACTATTTGCACACTGAAAACTACCTAGTTGGCAAGATGGCAGCTCGTCGGTTTTTTTGTCGTTTTTGGGTTGTTTTACATAATATCCCTGACGGTATCGTAAGTGTTGGTATCGGGAGACCCTGGAAAACGTGGTAATGATATGGCGGATGCACTTGTGAGAGTAGGATCAGGAGGCAGGTTTGTTGATCCTGAACCATCCCTAGGTGTGTCCGAGAAACAATTGGATTCCGGAGAAATTCAGAAGGGTCTATAGACATCCCCTTCAGGCGCAGGTGCTCATTTAAATACCTAGTGCTAAGGATGGACGTTTTGCTAGTTTTTTAAATAGAAAGAAGCTAAGGTTGCTGGTGGGTTTGCTATCTGGCTACAACTCGATAACGCGCTACCTATATGTGATAGGGGCGGTCGAAGATAAGGTGCGCGCTGCGAGGGACAGGAGGAGACCTCGGTGCATGGTCTGTGTCGCTACAGAGCTCTAAATCACTAGAGGCATACTATACTGGCGTAACACGTTTTGGATCCACATAATGTCATGAGGTCCACCTCAAGGGCACACTCAACTTCAACAGGAAACTGGAGCTTGAGACATGTAGAATATAGAGACGTGCACCTGGCATGTGGCCTATATGTCGGCAGCCCCTAGTTGCCGGACAGTCTCGAGTTTAGTTTCACTCATTGATGGACCTAGAATTAGTTCCGTCCATACTTGCATCGATACACCAAGTTCCAGTGTTCCTTATTATGTGTTGTCTTGTCCATTTTTGACTTGGCCCCTCTTTGGTATATCCAAGGCACGCTCAGGGCCTACGTATGGGGTGGACGATCCCATTATCAAAATCTCAATTGACCTCTCAATGCCTTCGTTGCATGTAGAAAAATGTCATATAAGGTCAGTAAAGGTTAGATGATCTATGATCTCTGGACGTGGCATATAACAATACATTTATTTACCTTCCTATAAATACAATTTTGATCCATAAGCATGAGAGAAGGCCACAAGATGTGAAATCATAATGAATCTTTTTGTTTCAGGTAAGATCATGATCTCTGAGTGGAGCCTATAACTGACAAATCTAAGATGGGTGGTAAGTTCAAACCATTGCAATAAAAATAAATACCCTTTCCTATGGTATGTGGAGGATTATAGAGGTTTAAACACTTGTTCTATGCTTTGTAATTTACTGGGGTACGAGAATAAATTTAAGGCACTGACCTTCTGAGATATCATAGTCAGTTTCACTAGTTTGTATCTTTATCTTTTTGATGAATCCAAGATACTGGAACAAGTCCATACCAACGAATTGCTATAGGTTTACATTGCCTTTTTGTCACAAAGATTGGCTAGTTTTAATGCAAACTTTTGGCTCATTTGTCTACCGATGTTGTGTCAATAGTAATACTAACAGGTGTTACTGGGTTACGTCTACCAATATTAGGCTCGTTCCAGCTCTTTGCAAATTATGTAAGAAGTACCATGTCTTCAAACGCCACGATTATCTGAAAACACTGGCACTTTTGAAGAATAACACTATACTCTAGGCGCTGAAGAAAGAAACTAAACCCAAACAAATACACGCATATTGCTCGTGAGTGAGTGTTTAGGCGCAGGAGACATTACAGGACCGCATCAAGATATTATGGGTAGTCATAAAAAATTTCATACAAGATAATTATTATCTTTTACAGTAAATTTCAGTTAGAGATTCACAAATGAGTTAACTACACTTTTTAGTTATTAGTAAGTAAGCTGCGTGCACTCATTCAGAAGAGGAACTTGAATCTTCTGAATCGTTTAAATGAATTATTAGAGGTTCAATTTGGGTATCGATGACATTGTCCAAATCCCACATTTTGATCTCAACCTTCTCCCGAACGTGGCGGATACAGTTTTTCCATTCCTCTGCCGTAACTCTATTGACTGCGATGTGAAAGAGATTTTTAACATCAGAAAATTTATAAGTATTATTATTCGACGCCACGTATTGCTTTATGTTGGCCCAAATCAGCTCAATAGGGTTCAGCTCACAATGGTATGGTGGCAGTCTCAAGACAGTTTTATTTTGTTTTTTGGCCATTTCGTCGATAATTTTAAAATCGTATTTGTATTTATGTCTATTGACTATACTTATCAATTCACCCTTGACCATTGTTTCATCAAAATCGATCTGTTTTGAGGCCAGCCATTGTTGTATGTTTGCTTTTTTAGTTGCCATTGTGGGAATTTTTTCTATTTTTCTAGAATGGTACGGGGCATTATCCAGTACAATAACAGTGTTATTCTCCAGCTTTAGTAACATTTTGGAGAACCAATTTTCAAAGGAATTGCCGTCCATCTCCTCATGATAGTCCCCTGTCTTTTTTGATTCAAAGGCCCATAGTGCTTCGGGAACAAAGCCGTCTTCACTACCTACGTGACAAATGATCAGCCGTTTGCCTTTTCCTGGAAATAAATTATTCCTTACACTATGGATTGATTAAATTTGAAGGAATGAGGCAATTGAGTTCATTTAGCTGAATTTAAGAGTCACGGAATGCTGATCAAAAACTGAAAAACGTAGAAAATTGAAGTTTGCAACTTCTCAAAACCCATTCAAAGCAAATTGGCTGCACCAAAAATGATAATAAATTTCATAATAACGCTTAAAAGAGGGTCGAAGTTTTTTTCCTAATGACTACACTGCGAATGCACCATTTTTGGAGAATATCACACATTATCTGCTATCACAGCATATTATTTGCCCGAATTTATCAAAATTAAATTGCCGGATAGATGAAGGAGCTTACCTGCAGGATTTTTCAATCCAGCCGAAAGACCGTCTAGAAAAGCCTGCCTTGATGATGTTACTGATTTGTCGACCCAAACTTTCGCTTAAGTATGTCCCACGAGTATTCACCCACGTTTCGTCCAAATAGTATTTTTTTCTTTTTTCATCGCGAAACTTCCGAATCTTCCTAAGGTATTCCCTTCTCCACACAACAATTTCTTCTTTCTCTATTAACATACTGTTTCTTCCCCGTTTCAAGAATCGAAAATTAAGTTCCTTCAAAAGTTTTCGGAATGTGGTTCTTTTAAATGATGGAAGATCCTCATCAGCATTAACTAATCTTAATATCTTATCTACTGTAGGTATCTCATTTCGGAAGAAAAAATTATGCACTTTCCTCCTGATGGCAGTTCTGTCAAAGTCATCTACTCCGTCCGTTATCCTTTTTCTTGCAGGATACGGTTTTGGCTCAGAAAGTGAGTGAGTGCTCCTATATTCCTTAATGATCCTATAAACACTGGACCGACATACTCCAGAAATATGTGCTACCTTACATATAACTTCGTCCACGACCAAATCGGGTTTTTCTTGAATTTGGTTTTTGTATATATTTAATATTATTTGTTTTTCATTTGCACTTAAATGTAGCTTCTTAGCCCTTTTTTTTGGGTGGGGTTGCGCTGATGTCAACCACTTCGTCGGCTGTATCTGTGTCAGACATCGTATCTTAGGCAATATATAAACAAAACGTTCCACTCGCGAAAAACGAGTATACGCTACTGAATGCGTAATGCGTATGCAATGCAATCCTGTGCGTGAATTAACTGTTAGATGCCTGTCGTGTCATCTACAATCACGTTTACAAGTCCAAACCTGTGCAGATTCGTAGAGCGCCGACGACTGCTAGTGACCTTGAATTTGTCTGTAGATCGATGTTACTCCAGTCAATTTAGGTTCAAAGTGGATGTTTTCTAAACCAATTTGTTGTTCCTACTTCAAAAATATATCGATGATGTTTTGTACTGGGAGCTCATGAAAGATCAAGGTAACTTATTTTAACAGTCATCCTTTTTCGAGTCTCAAGATGACACGAAAAAGGGTCTGTGGATTCACTAGAAATACACTGCCGAGGATGTTTAGACCTAAAGTGACTGGAGTATATCCGTGGATGCTTTCGAGGGATCTGTTCACGTGCTGATCACTGTTTACGTTTAATGTCTTTCTTCAGCGCCCAGAGTTTAAATGTATGCATTTAAAGACAGCACTGTCAAAAAATTGATTTGTGTCAAGTGCACTACGAGCCTCACTACAAACTATAAGAATTATGAGACAAACAAATCCTTGGCTAGCTCCTTCTACCTAGTCTGAATTCGTTGGTCCACACTGTAATCTTTACAAACTGCGTGCTACCTATAATATCGCTATAAAAACAACATAAGCATATTGAACATTACAGGGTGTCCGCAAAGTTGGGGTTTTCCTTTTCAGAAACAACTACCCTTGAAATAACAAAGGTAATGTGTAGTGAAACGAGGGCGACCAAGTAAAAAAAATAAAGGAAAAAGTACTCACTCTCCAGTTGACGAGAACGGCTAAGTAAGTCTCTACCCGAAATCATACCGCTCCAACAGAAAATGAAATCAGCTGATGCGCTACCGAGCAGACGCCGGCGGTGGCGCAGACCACGAACAGAGGTAACAAATATGACCATCGTGCAGAAACCACATTGATTGTCTTACACTTAATGGCACATCTTCTAACAAGGAAGGCAAAATGTTGCGTAAAAAGTCTAGGTATTGCATCCCGTCCAATCGATTTGGGAGAATAAATGGTCCAATGAGCATACCGTTCACCATGCCAGCCCAAACATTCACCGAAAATGTTTGATGAAAATGTGCCCGACGGACAGCGTGCGAATTTTCTACTGACCAAACATGAGTGTTGCGAAAGTTATTCACCCCATTACGCGTGAACGTAGATTCGTCTGTCAATATGCACTTCAAAAAGTCCGGATTATTGTCATGTTGATGCAACAACCACTCACAAAACCGCACTCTTGCTGGAAAATCGTCAGGTTGAACGGCTTGTACACGTTGGACGTGAAACGGATACAGCCCCTCTTCACGCAGCGTTTGCCACACTTTAGTTTTTGATACTTGCACTTTTCTAGCCACGTCTCTAGTGCTTGTTGTTTTTTGAAACGCAATCGATTATACGGGTTCGTTTACCTCTACACGCGTGACCGTAACCGTCGGTTGAAGGTTGCATACTGACCTGACACACTGACCCCGACCCAGTTCTGTCGTCGGGTTGAGCCAGTGACCTTGTACCAGTCGGTGATGTCGCGGCTACAGGACGGTATTCAGATATTTTTGATGTTGCAGAGCCCTTTATCTCGGTTCCCTTAAGACATTGGTGTATATGGTACTAAAAAAAAATTGCTTATGTTTTCAAGATCTACACGTCGTGTAAACGAAAACCCCAACTTTGCGGACACCCTGTATAATAGTACCTAATCCCCTACTCTGAAAGATTCCTTTCTTCCTCTCTGTTCTTTTTCTTATTTCGTCCTTCCCTTTTTTCTATAAAAAATTGTCTGATTCTTGAGTAACCAGATGAGACAGACATTCAAATAATACTACTGCACAAGAACTGAGGTCTTATGCATAACTCAGACCACCAACAATCACTTAACGGAACACCAGATGTATCAATTTTTGGAATCCCTTATAACAGCAGCTTAACATTTCCACCGATAAAGGACATTTCCCCGAGAACAGCTTTTCCCTCAGTGGAGAGGAGTAATAATGGTGGATAGGAAAAATCCAGCCGGACACATGTCCTTAATCTGGAATTTCGCACGGAACAAGTTGAGATATTCAACTAGAGGCGGAACAAGGGCCATTCAGTCTCATTATTATTATTTTATGTGGACGGGATTTCCGCAAGCGGGCTTGGAAGAGGAAACGGGATAGGAATGCACGCAAAATGGAGATAGAACAGTCGTTTTAGCAAATTAGAAAATACCTCCAAAAATCCTTGTGCTAGACAACTTTCAGATTATAAAAATCGTCTTGAATTGACGAGATTGAAATTTGGATCGAGATCTTCTATTTTCATGTCTCAATGACCTGATGGTATTTAAGAAAACTTCATTTCTCAAACCATTCCAATAAAATGTAAATCTTGACATATGGACGCAGAAGCTTAAGATCATTTAATTTTGAGAATATTTGTTTGAAAAATAAAATTATTTCATCCAAATACCCATCTACCTGCCCTAGTATGTGAGCTGCGGAGTTCCTTAGACCCCAATTATTTAAAAACAAAAAAGAGTCAACGTCGATTAGCGTTTTCAGGGTGACGAGCGAGGGTGACGTGTCTAGTACATCCAGAACAGCAGATAATGTCATGCTAGCTTGTCGCTTAGGGAATGCTGGACGTTTTTTTTTAGGACAAAGGATGCCTAGCCCAGGTGGTTCTGGCGTTTGCTGGAATTGCATGGTACCACTTTAATATCATCCCAGCATGCTACAGAGCCATTTGCGGCGGTTATTGGGACACACAACAAATGCACTTTCGACACGAGGATGGATAAAATACATTTTATGGTAATAATAAATGTTCTTTATTCATCATTCTAGATAACTTAAGAAAAAAATAATGCAATGACAACATGATAAAAGCATAAGATGCTTCTCAGCTAAACCCATAAAAAAATGGCACTCACACAAATATATAAAAAAATTATACGATACAAAATAGGACGCAAACATCGCCAGTACTATTTTTATAAAAGCACAACTCATTCAAAAAAAAAAACAAGACGACTTGAAGAGAAACATACTGTAGGATGGTAAGATCATACTGTATAATATATTGTTATTAAAAACTTGTTAGGTATTGCAAGTAATATAGTTCACCCTAAATGCTGCGCTATGCAGAGGAATGACCGAGGTACCTTGCAGTACCTATTAATATACATTTTTAGACAATAAAGTTAATCATCATGAAATGAAGTTGTGTTATTAAGGGCGCAAAAACCCGCAATAGATAAATCTGTTATATGGCGATCCTGCCAGGATGTCAAAGCATATCCACTAAAATCTAAAGATGCATGCTTTGTTGATAAATTCATTTTAAGATACGATATATCCCAAGAGATTGCTACTGACAGAACCTGCTTCATTCCCAAAAATAAAACATATTACGTCTACTGCTTCCCATCATGAAAATATAGGCACATTAGAAAATTCACATAAAGTATTAGGCGCATGTATTATACTACACCCCATTTGAACTTGTTTTTGGTAGAAAATGTCAATTTTCGAGCAGTCTAAGCCACTCTGTAGAGCCAATGTATAATTTCGATAACTTGAGCTGAAATACAGATTACAAAGAGTTCACGAGACACAAGGGCAAATATAATGAAAAGGAAACGGGTCAGAAAAGTGGCTTATAATAATACAGCTAATACTATAGTTTATAATAAAAGAGACAAAATTTTAGGCAAGAATGATACTGGGGATACAACAAATCCTTGTTTTTCGGGTCCATATTTAGTTATAGAAGACATATCTCCAAATGTAACTATTGTAAAGGACAATAAGGAGATAATCATTTATAAAAATAAGACTAAAGGTTATTATTCATGTACAATGTAATTTAGACGTTAGAAACTAGGTATTGGCACGTAGTTAAGTACCTGCTTTTCTATCGTATATTCTAAACTATTCTTTTTCTATCTCTCCTTGTCAAACCTATTTTCTTCTACTTATACATGTATAGGGTATAGTTTGATACCCATTAAATAAATTTTATATGCATACAATGCTTAAAAATTTTTATTTACATATTTTACATTATTTTACTCGTCATAAAAAATTTTCAGCGACCTAGAAGACTATTAAAAACTTGTTAGGTATATTGTGCGCTAGTCAGAGTGACCGAGATACCTTGCAGTACCTATCAATATATATTTTTAGACTGATAAAGTTAATCATCTTGAAATCAAGTTGTGGTGCTAAGGACGCAAAAGCCTGAAATAGATAAATCTATTACAATACAGTTGCATTATCGTTCATAACGTAGCAAGCTTTGGTTATATCTGAGGCCTTTGTTCGTCCGGGAGATCAGCTTTCAATGTTTGTTTAAGATTGTACAGGCTCAGATTTTTGAGATCTACTGTCAAGCTGTTATACAGTTTCTCGGCATTGTATGAATAATTGCTCTTAGACAGATCCGTTGAATGTTTTGCAATAACCAAAAGATGCTTAATGCGAGTTACATTATTAACAGGCAGACTGGTAAGTTTAAAATATAAATAAGTAGGTAGATTCATATTTGCAGTCACAGTATGCCAGTTAAGACAAAATCAAAGCTTCACATAGTTTGACCTTCATGGATTTTGATAACATACTCCTGCTGGGATAAATTTTTGCTGCATTTTTTTGATTTGTACTTTGAGAAAGAGGTAGCCGAAATGTTAGTAAACACTCAGTTTAACAAATGTGATTTCTTCTGAACATGGAAATTTACCAGTTTACGAATGCCGTGGATCTCTGAAAATGCTTAATGAATACGTAGGAAGTACTTAGTTAATTACATCGACTGTTTTTACTTGTTATTCCGAATGTGACTGGATCAAAGAGAAACGGGGCCATCGAGGTGAAGGTCGTCGGGGTGTAAAATTTTAAGGTTTAGTATGGATTTCACTCGCTGGAAACCAGTGTAAAAATGCAATGAGGGGATTCAAAAACCGGGCAGGGGCCTGGCGATAATGATTGCATGGATCAAGGAGGTCCTTTTTGTAAGTCCTTTCTCACTTTCCTCTCGCGGTTATCTGCAGGATCACCTTTCTGTAAAAAGTTGAGAGGTAACTTCATTGCTTCTCTAATTGAATTGCTGAGTACATGAGACTTCGGCAGTGAGGTACGAACAAGTGTATTAAATGTTAACCTAATATTTGCCACTGTGGGTTCAATATTAGGAAAATTTAAGGACAGATTCAGCAGATCAAAAAATGTTCTCACAAACACGAGCACGGAAATTCCTCATTCCGATGATGCATGATGCTTAAAATTCATGTCGAGGAGAAAAATTGTACCCCAATGAATTTCGTAAAAACAAGTTTTCTTAAAGCGATTCTGCTTGAAAAGTATCTTTAGGAGATTTCCGTTCCAAGGAAGTATCGGTTATATGACTATCTTTCAATGACGATAAACCAATTATTGTTATACCTGTTAATAGTGGTCCATGAAATATCTTGTTGTCTGAATAGACTTTGATATAGAGGGTGTTAGGGAAATAATATTCGTAACTTTAAGAGGTGATTCCTTGCATTATTCTAAACAAAAAAGTTCATTATGACCTATGTCCAAAAATCAATCGTTTTCGAGGAAAGTGAGTCGTAAATAATTAAATTTTCTCAAACATTTGGCAACGCTGCAACGCAACCGCGATTCAAGCGCACGATAACCGCAACTGATTCATCGAATTGTTTGCGTTTGTATGATATTTTTGTTGAAAATATGCTTTGAATTATTGAATACTCTTACGCAATTTTTTGTGGTTTATATTTTTTATTTAATAACGCTTTCAGTACAGTACATTTACTTAAAAAAAATTACAGAGCTTACCGGTACGTGGCGATGCACACCACCAATTCCCACGATTATCAGTCACTTATTTCAAACGATGCGATGCACGGAAAAAGAAAAAACAACAACCGTTAATCACATAAAGTTATAGTTAATCCATTAGTAATCACATCACGCGATTATACATGCAGTGCAGGCGGAGTTGCCAGTTGTATGAATGATTTTGTTTGTCTGTTTTTCTTCGGAAAATTGTATTTAATAAGCAAGAAAATTATTTTATTAGAGACAGTTAACTAATAAATAGATGTATTGATACTTTTTGCGCTACTAGGCATATGAATTTAAATTATTAAGGTGCAAAATTAATTTATTTCAAGACTGAAAAGTTCAGCATCTTTTTGCTCCGAAACCGTTGATTTTCGGACATAGGTTATAATGAACTTCTTTGCTTAGATTAATGCAAGGAATCACCTCTTGAAGTTACGAATATTATTTCCCTAACACCCTACATAGTTCACCAAGTTCAAAGCTTCTGACAACATTGTCAGCCAAAACCGACGCGGTGTCTGCATCACAGAATGGTACATCGGGTAGGAGAGAGACGCCACTACATGACAGTATATAATCTCTTTATATACCATTCGTCAAAAACACTTATTTTCAAATATTCCAAATTATCAAGTAGCCTGAGACTTTTAAGCTGACAACGTGAATAAATATTGATAACGCTGAAAAACGAAACTAATGTGAGTAATAGTTCAGTACCTAACAAGCCAGTAGCTATATATGAATGTACACATTCATTATTTACATATCCTTCTGTCTAATCGTTATTAACGTAGAGGGAGACAAGTAACTTCTGATCAAGGAAATGCAGTGGATAGTAGCGATTTTTCAAGTTAGTAGTAAAAAATATTTTACTTTTATATCCTGCTGGTTTTTGGCATTGCGAAGCGCTTCTTTATATTTGTTTCTGGACTCGACCTCGGCTTGTCTGTTCTCTACAGTTTTGTAAAAAGGTTCTGTGTGCCTTGATCTTCTACTTTCGAGCAGTTTCACACGATTTGTTAAACCAGCCGTTGGACCGTGGTTTAGGCACTTTCACTGTGTGAGGGATGTATTCCTCTATTCCGCCGTGGATAAATTTCGGTTATCAAAGAACAGACAGCCGACGCATCCGCGTCAGTGAAACAGACATCTCTCCAAGGAAATATAACGTTTGCGAAATTTTAGAGCATCCTGAAATGAAAATTCATGATATTGAAAGACGTGTGGTGAACAAAACAGGCATTGGCAGTGAAGATGGCTTTGTGCCCACTGCCCTACCGGCATTTGAGTCAAAGAGAACGACCGACTACTATGAAGAAATGGAGTTCATTTGAACGATGGTAAGAAGAAACGCTCCCAAAGCTTGACGACAATGCCGTCATTGTACTTGATAATGCTGCATACCACACTAGAAAACTAGAAAAAATTCCCACAAGGCCCACAAGAAAGACCGAAATTCAACAATGGCTCCTATCAAAAACATTAGTTTCAATGAAAATATGATCAAAGCACAACTTATCCATCTAGTCAGTGCGGTTCTCTTCCCGCCCCAATACCTTGGATATAAAAATGTTGTCACTTTTCATTCCCGTTGTTCATTGTTAGTTAACTAATATTGGTTCAGAAAGTACTCAAAATTGTCAAAATATATATTTCTCACGATAACTGGGCTACCTCGAATCTATAGCGTTTCTCATAATAAAAACAATGGTCATGGATAGACATCAAGTCATCAAGTGTCATTACATGTGTACGGCATTATTACGATATTAGTCAACGGGCAGACTGTCTGCTGAAAAAATCTACTGGTCTCTCCAAATCAGTAACTCACAACCAACTATTTCGCCTAATCCAGCAGGCGAGATAACCTAATCTCTAATTTTCGTTTCATTCGATCCGAAAAGTTCTGCACATCGACATTCCAGGCGACCAACACCTGCCGCCGCGGCCAAACTACAAGAACAACAACAACCACCGTAACAACATCGATACTGGCAAATCCGCCACCAATTAATTTTCTATAACTAACTCAATTTAAGCGAAAAGTGAGTCTGTCTCGCTCGGAACGCCGTCGCGTTGACGCCTTACCGCTGCCGCTTTGCCGCGGATGGAAGACGACCGAAACAATTTCCGATAACCCATCCTCTGGCCCTTCGCAGTCGGCGCTGGCGGTCGCAGGGCAGACTCGTGCTCCGGTACAGCGTTGCCAAGCTGTTATGCCTATAATTTGTCTTCAACCCAATCCCCGGTAACTACTGCAAAATGGAAGAAAGCTTGAATGAATGGATAACGAAATTAGAGGCAGACCGGCCACTGTGAAGAGCCGGTGCTAGGCCGCATAAACGGGTCCTTATGCACCTCTACATTCCCTAAGCCTTAAGGTCCGCCCTTCTAGCAGATTCGAGTATAGCCGTCGAAACTCTTTA
Organism: Acanthoscelides obtectus; assembly: GCA_963669975.1. Taxonomy (NCBI): domain Eukaryota; kingdom Metazoa; phylum Arthropoda; class Insecta; order Coleoptera; family Chrysomelidae; genus Acanthoscelides; species Acanthoscelides obtectus. The sequence continues at coordinate 20,407,898 of CAVLJG010000003.1, forward strand.
ACATTCTGGGGATTCATATTGTTGAGGACTCTTCCTCTCCCAGCAGTGCTCACTCATGGGATCCTCAGCTACCACCATCACATGGAGCTGACCCCTCATCGTGTTATGGCCGGATAATAGTCTCACCAACAACCTGAGGCTCTATTCAAAGATAACATCTCCATTTCCCTCATGACACTTTGCGCGGTACCCATGGGGCTGGCTCAGGATCAACAAGCTTGCTCGCTGATCCTGCTTTTGCCATATCATTGCCCTTTAATCGAGCGTGCCCCGATACCGACATTAACCGTGCAGGATGCCTCGCTGCTAGACTATCTAGAGCCTCTCTGCATTGCAATACAAGGCTCGAATTAATCTTGCAGGCACTTTGTGCTTTTATTACAGCCTGGTTGTCTCCTAGGCCATAGTGGTGTATCCGCCTTGATTCAGATATAGCCTAGTTCTAGGTCCAAAGACTCCGGCACCACAGCCCTCTTCAATAATCATGTACCAGACCTGCCCACTTCCTTGGAGGCCTTTCGGCTTCCGGAATACCACTAGATCCTCATCAGATACTTCACATTAAATTTGCGGTTACGGAGGTTGATTAAGAAGCTTAGAAGAGCGAAGTCCGTGGGCATGTCATTGGAAAAGGGCCAGTTTACCGTACCTTTGTCAATCTAAAAAAAGCTTGAGACCATCAGTTAAAGCAAATGTTGACTATTCGGACAGCTGTTCTCTGAAGAGAGTTAAGTGTGGTTGAGGCAGTGGTACTGCATACTGAGCTTTGTAAGAGGAAATTAGTTAGCAAAAAGTGCTTCTCAATTCTAAAAAAATATCCCAGCAACTGCTTGACCACCAATACGTGGTTCTATACAATTATGTCCTCACTGAACTCCAACAAGTCAAAACTTTCTAATTCTTTATTATGCACAGCTCACATCATAGCGTTTAGATTGCATTTGGCCTCTTGCACTTCCTCCTCAATGGCCATGCACGGTTGGATTTCCAACCTATCCAAACTATTAGAAAAGGTAATGATGCGACCTCGCGGAGCTTCGTTCCCAATATATAGCTCACGATCTCCCGGATACGGCAGCTAGTCGTATATCAGGTGCTTCACTGTGCCATCCTCCTGTTCACATCCTCTACATAGGGGTGTGTCGCCCAATCTGATAAATAATGTAGAGCTTTCTTAGATGACAATATTCAGTGGCAAACCAAACTTGGTGTCTGGACATAGGTAGGTAGCATCTTGCTTCTTTCTCGTATTAGGATATTTGAGAAATTCGTCCTATGATACTCTTCTTTCTAATTAAGATACAGGACTGTAATATTTCGTAGAAATGTCTTGTCTAGAATGATGCTACACTTGTCGTCAAAACTTTTTATGTGTTTTCAGAGGAACTCACCTGCTATTCCTTCCACTCTAACTCTTTCATAAATCTTAGATGAATTGTACGTACAATCATATGAAAAAGTAAACAAATATATGCTACATAAATGAGTATGCCTTTTGTAGGGTGATCGACAAAAGGACGAATAAACTGTCGCGATCTGGCATCGTCCTACACCTTCATTACGTAACGGTGCCGGGGATAGCGATTCGATCGCCGCAATTGTCACTTTGAAACTAGCTATCACTTACTTCGTCTTCTCTTGTAGTAGCTGGGTGTGTAGCCTAAACGTCAAGATACTTGAGCTATGTGCTTAGACTCTGACGATGTAACGTCTGCCCCTGAGATGGAACTAGACATTTATAGCTTCTATAGCCTAAGCTGTAAGTTCTATATGTCGTTACGCTATTCCCTCATAGGTGGCGTTCACATCGGGTACGTATGGCGTAGGCTAGCAACTAGCTTGTACACAAGTGACGATCAGGCCTTTATCCGAGTGATTATATTACAAAATGTGTGTTCGAAGCACTCAACTTGTGGACCAAAGTAATACCTTGTATGTGAAACTAAACAAAAATCTTTTGGTAGCAGCCTGTCCGTACCGCTATAAACGAGTATGTCTTTTGTGGAGTTCTCAACAAAAACGAGTCAACTGCCGCGATCTGCCATCGTCCCGGGTGCTTAACATGTCGAATAAAGTAAATAAGTGGAGCGAGCATGCACACGAATCAACAGAATAATCCTAACGTTGCTGTTGGCTGGATGCTGGATCCTCGGATGAACATTTTAATCAAAACAAACTGAGCAGGCAGAACGAGCTCCGTGGGGAAACAGAGGCGTTGCATAAGGACGACAAGCGTCCATGTAACAAAAAAAAGTGAACACCTACGTACGTTTATACGATTTTACTAATTCTTGGCATATATGTTCGGTGCCCTTTACTAGTAATTACTCATTGACACGCCTGGGCATCGTCTGATAAGGTGGTCGATATCCTATTGGGGTATCTCATTCCAGGCTACTGCAACCTCGTGAGTAAGAGCTGCTAAAGTATGTGGGGGGTTTTGCAAATGCATCGTTCATCATGTCCCAGACATATCACTCTGAGGTCCCTCTGGGACTTCCAGAACCCCTCATACTGAATTAACAAATTTACCGGGCAACTGTCAAGTACTACTTTCCCTCTACAACAGTTCGAGAGAAAAAATTGACAGAAATGTAACAACCTGAGACCTGAACCGTGGTCTTCATGTTCATAAGGTTATCGGTTGTTTTCAATGTCCTAGACACGACACCGCGCTGACCGTTCCGAAAACGCCTAGCGTCCTGTGGGAATCCGGAAACTCACCCAGTTGTCGCAACATACTTGTGATTGATATGTAATCTTCGACTACCAGTGCTACATCTGCATTATTGATCAGACCGAAAATGTGAGATATAGTACTTCGCCATCTCAAGCGCACCATGATATTTGTCTTGCAAGGAAATAAGACAACAACAACTACAGAATTTTATTCCCAAATAACAATGCAAAATACAGTTATATACGGGGAAATAACGTCTACCCAGAAAAAAAACAAGAGGGAGAAAAAACTAGAATCGTATTAAATAGTCATCAAGACAATAAGGTTCTAGATCTATCAAAAATGTTTGTACTTTGCATGATTCTGTTTGGGACATTTTAAACATACGAGTACATCTCAGAGCTCTTTCTTTGACTGTAAAAAAGCTTTGTTCAGAAGAAATCATTGCATATCATAGGATACATTCAAAATTAGCATGGTAGATAATTTTCAGTATCAAAATCAAGATAGGAGAGTGTAACATACACTGCTTAGCTTATTTTCTGTTTTTTTCTATATGTTCTGACTTTCACCTATGAGTACTCCAAGAAAATAAGATACGAGGGATGTCTTTTAAGTTTTGCATATGGAAATAAAATAACACGGTAGGTAGTTTTAAATGGCTTTATTGTTTTTCGAAGTATTCTCCAAGAAGATTAATAATAATAATTAATTTTCGAAGCACTTATTCCACTAGTTTGCTGGCAGATCCAAAACGGCATTTTTGAATGCGTCAACTGCCTCTTCTCGTGACTGGAACCTTTGACCACGCAGTCTGTTTTTAATTTTCGGGAAAGTAAAGAAATTGTTAGGACTTAGGTCGGGACTATATGGAGGATGGTCCAATAATTCCACGTTTTCTTCCGTTAAATACTGCCTTGTTTCTTGGGCTGTGTGCGAGCTTGCATTGTCTCGGTGGAGGATGATTCTTCTTTCGGGGCTGATTTTTCGAAGCTCGGTGATGACTTTTGGCAAGCAGATGGTGGTATACCAATCCGCAGTAACAGTTCTTTGCTCCTTAATGTGGCGCTTCGTTGCCGAAAACAGACAGTAACTCAGCAAGGCATTCTTGTTGCGATAATTGTCTCTGAAAGTTGTAATAATTTATGGCGCGGAAATGTTCTCGGTTGAGTTCCATTTTTCTAATGACTTGGTGACACTTAAAAATTCACTGTAGTGAGAGCACTGCACGTATTGTTGTGAAACTTTGAATTTAAGTTCTATATGCAAAACTTAAAAGACATCCCTCGTACTACAGTTTGACCTTGAGATGGCGAAGCAAAACATCTACATATTTGGAAACCAATAGCAAACCATAAGAGTTAAAAACTTATAGTCCACCAGTGCTTGACAAAAAAAAAACGGACGTGTGAGCTGGAAGTGCTATTGCTCTGGGCGTTATAGACGCTGGCAAAATTATTATTAATAGCAATTAAACCTATTAATATTAAAGAAATGAACTTGAACACTCAGCAAGGAAGTAGTGAAATACATAAGTTGACCAAAAGTTCTTTGTTCTACATAATCAGACCTATCGGATTGCATATTATGAACCTAAATCATCGCGTACTAATAAATAAACTTAAAATAAACAATCTAGAAGAATAATAATAACAGCTGAATATCAAAAGCGTACCTTAATAAATAAATTTTTTTATATACACTATTTTAAGCACATTACAATAGAAGTATCAAAAATCTGATTCTTGAACCTGGGTTCTGAGAATTAATCCTAAAAGCATGCTACTTTAGTGAAAGCGCCAGAGTTGTAAATCAGTTGTTGCCCTAGCACAGTGGTCGCGAATCTTTTCAGTGTGTTGGGCTACTTTGATAATTTTGGAATAAACCATAAGCAATGTAAGCCAACTTAAATGAAATTATACACAGTTGTATGTGACATACATGTGTTTATTTAACTGTTACTAATACATACTGGTATGCTTAAACTACTGTAAAAGCTTACTGTACTGTGTTTACTGTGCTTAATTGATATTTATTGATATTTGCTGTAATTGGGTGTATCTGCCTGTTGGAAATAAACATTATTATTATTATTATTAATAACTAATACCCACTACATAACTACATCCATGCCTACCAATCGTAGGTGTTTGAAAAATAAACAAAATTTTTCGTCAGCTACAATGGCATGTCACATACGATTTAATGAAGGTAACTAAAAATAAAAAAAGCAAAGCACTATTCAACAAGAAAATGTCCAGATGAAAAATGCAATTTCAATAAGAAGCCTGACACTAGGACTCCCTGACAGTTTTTTTAATGTTTGGAGTATAATTTGATACCGTCCAAATGTTCATCTTTAAGTGGGTTACGGTATTTGTTTTCAATAAACTTCTTATTTGAAAAAGAAGGTTCACACAAATAGGTTGAACTAAATAACGCTTTCACTTCCAAGGCAACACGAAAATTGCATATTTATCTTTACTTACGGAAGGCCAGATACATTTTGCATTTAAGACTAATGATTTTAAATCTAAATAATTTTGAAAGGCAATCACCTTCATTTCTGTCGCAGCAATGTCTTCGCTAAAATTCTGCGTAACAGTCGTTGCAAACTGTTGAATATCATTTTCCATGAGTGATGGTAGAACAGCGAAGTTTTGAATACCACAAGGGACTGTATTGGTACCGATATTATTTAATATTTACGTTAACGAACTATATATACTAGAACATCGAGGAAAAATCATAGGTTTTGCTGACGACACGGCCATCATATACAGTTCTCAAACCTGGGAAAACCTAAAAACTCTAACAGAAACAGAATTTTGCAAGATTATCAAATGGTTCAACTCTAGACTTTTAATAGTAAATTACAACAAAACTTGTTACATAAAATTGAAGAACAACCAAAATGAACCATTACAACTAACTTCTTCGCGCAGCGTTAAATATCTGGGAGTGAACCAAGATTCTACCCTTAAATGGGACACGCACATACATTTCGTAATTAAAAAATTGCGTACAATTCTTTACAAATTTAAATATCCTATAAAATACTATGACTTCTATCAACTGACAGTACTTTATTATTCACTAGTTGAGAGCCATTTGAGGAATGGTGTGATCGCGTGGGGAGCAGCGTGTAAGACACACATGAAAATTCTTGAGACAATACAAAAGTACATTCTAAAGGTAATATATAATAAGCCAAGAATATACCCAACAGAACAATTATATACCGAAATTGGAGTGCATGATATTCGACAACTCTACTTCATCCAGACCATCATGAAGCAGCACCAACTATAACATAAGTTAAGCCAAACTGAGCATGACTATGATACCCGCCATAAAGTGAGAGCATGATTCCCAAAGCCTCATGTCTATGTCATGCAGAGATCATTCCAATACCTAGGACCGAAGCTTTATAATAGTGTGCCTATTATCTTCAAACAGTATAATTCTATGCAATTTAAAAGAGAACTAAAAAAGTGGATTAATGAAATACCTCGCCTCCACATACATCAGCTAATTCTTTCCAATATAATATATACGTATATAAACGATTAAAACCTTTTTTTTAACTGACAAGGAATTTTCTTTTAAGGTTCTTAATATATACATAAGGTTATGCATATCCAAGCATGCAGCAGTTAAAGCAAATGAACTTCCTAATATGACATTCTCTGATTCGTCGCACACCCGATTATGACGATTGTACCTACAATGACAATTATACTGATATAGACTGAATATTGGATAGACATCTCACCACGCACAGGCTTTGCCTTCTGTGGGTATTTCATATTTATTTGCATGTTTTTTATTTTACCTGTAACATTTGTAATTGAATTGAAACCAAATAAATATATTATTATTATTATTATTATGAGGGGTGAAACATCAAATTGCGCCTCTATAGCAATTTCGTTAAAATCCTTGAAACGATTTATCCTTCAAGTTAGAGAATAGTTCTACATGATATTTACTGTCATATGGTTCTAGTGGACTTGGAGATATATTTTCTGAAAGAACGGGAAAATACCTGGTATCGCCATCGATTAAGTTTTGTTCCCAAAACTCAAGCTTTTTGAAAAACGCTTTTCTATCAGAGATCATTTCTGCTAATTCCTTGTCTCTCCGTTGAAGCTGCAAACTAAGTTCATTTAATTTTCCTGTAATATCCTCAAGAAAACCGAAATCTCTAAGCCAGACTGAATTTTCTAGTTCCGAAATGGGTTCATCACGCTGTTTGAAAAATTGAACTATGGCAGATATGATATCATTAAACCGTTTCAGCACTCGTCCCCTACTTAACCATTGGACTTCAGAGTGAAGAAGTAGTTCCCCGTATTGACAGGTTTTGAATAATCTTCTTTGTAACTCTTGAGCTCTAATCTTGCTTACTACCAATTTCAGTAATCGAGATCGTTCTCGAACAGATCGCTCACCGCAGTGTTGCCGCTGCTTGTGTTTATTATGAGAATCTACAAAATTTACGGAAGCTTCTATGATTTTACACATTTTTAAAATATGTTGTGAGCCATCAGAATTGCGTTTGTGAGCTACCGACGGGTTGACGACCACTGCCCCAGCACGTTGGCAACTATGCGTGTGGGCAGCTCTAATAAATAAACTCTTTAATATCCACTATTTTAGGTGCACTGCAACAAAAGTCTTAAAAACCCAAGTTCCGATGGTTAAGCCTAAAAGCGCTCCACTAGAGTTAAAGCGCCAGAGTCGTAAATCAGTTGCTGCCTCAGCACGTTGGCAACTGTGCGTGTGGGCGGCGGTGATGCCGCCCTGGCAGCAGCTGTGCACGAGAGATCGATGCCGCTGACGCGCGACGCCGCCGCCACAGATTCGGGGATACGCTGCTCGACGCTCGACGTCGAGACGCTCCTCTTCTACTCCTGCCTCCGCCGCCGGGAACCATAATTGCCGTGTCGTTTCATTTGGTTTATTTCATGGCAGCTATGGATAAGCCGGGGCTGCTGGCGGAATTTTCCAGATGAAAAACATAGCTGGATGGCTGTTAAATGAGATACAATCATCTATCTATCAGGGTGACCTGTTCCAGGGTGTCCAACATAAGGACCATTTGCGTGAGGATCTCAATACCTGTGAAAGTACAACTCAGGTTAAATAAGGAAAAAGCTGCGTTGTTTGGGGCGTATTTACATCCCGATGAGCTATGAAAGCTATTAAAGTTTTACAAGTTTCTCAACGGCATGTAAATACGACCCAAAGAACGCAACTATTTTGTTACTAGTTACAAAAATATGGACAGAAACGTTACATTGCCTCCAAAAAACATCATTTGAGCTGCACCGCTTCAAGAATACTAAGAAAATCACGGAAATATCGCTGTGAAAAATGCAAAAGTAAAATTTTACTACTTTACTTCGCAAAAGCATCTTAACGCTATACCCCATTCGTAGTCCATTTACGCCCAGGCAAAACACAACATGGCCAAAGGTGAGATTGTACAGGTCCGTATTTTCCTCAATGGTCTTGGAATAATCCAACAAAGTAAATGATTATTCTTATAGAAAGGAGTGCACATTCTTTTCACAATTCTTTATTCGCTGAAGGTACTTGAATCATCGTCCGAATGGTTAATATTAATTATTATAGGTTCAATTTGAATATCGATCATATTGTCTAGATCCCACATCTTTGTTTCCATTGTCTCTTGAACGTGATGGATGCAATCTTTCCAATGGTTTGCCGTCACTCTGTTGACAGCTTCATAAAATAAATTTTTCACGTCAGAAAATTTGAATATTGTATTGTTTGAAGCCACATAGTTTTTTATATTTGGCCAAATAATTTCAATGGGATTTAATTCGGCTTATTTTGGTTTTTAACCATTTCGTCCATAACATTTATATATTCATATTTGTGCTGCCTGACTAGATGGATAAATTTTGCTTTGACCATATTTTCATTGAAACTAATGTCTTTTGATAGGAGCCATTATTGAATGTCTGCCTTTCTTGTGGACATTGTGGGAATTTTTTCTAGTTTACTAGTGTGGTATGTAGCATTATCAAGCACAATGACGGCATTGTCGTAAAGCTTTGGGAGCGTTTCTTCATACCATCGTTTAATTGAACTCCAGTCCATTTCTTCATGGTAGTTGACTAAAATGCCCATAGGGCAGTGGGCACAAAGCCCCCTTCACTGCCAATGTGACAGACGACAAATCGTTTTTCCTTTTCCTGGAAAAATGTTGAAAATTGTCTTAGGACATAAGCCTTTCAATCATCATGAATTTTCATTTCAGGATGCTCTAAAATGTCGCTCTTATGAACGTTAAGAACAACTTCTTTTGCATGAATATTCAAATGTCCCTTCTTGTCACGTTTTCGGGGAGGAGCCATCACTGAAGAGAAAGCACGGCTGAAGGAAGCAAGGGGAGAAATATTCTCAGTTTCATCTGCTGTATCCGTAGACATGCTGACGTATAAACACGCCGCATGTTGTACCCGGGTGTAAATGAACTAGGAATAGGGTATCGTTTAAATTCTTCAATGAAGTTTTTTGTCAAACTTTAGAGAAGCCACAGATTAGAATAGTTCGAAAAGATTCATAAAACATATTTTATTTCCAAACAGCTCTAAAAAAAAAACCACAAATAATATTAGATTAAAATACTGTGATAAAGTTAAAAACTTAGGCTTAACAATGGATTGTAACCTGAGGTTTCGTGAGCACATATCAAGCTGTATCAAAAAATCTTATCTGGCTCTAAAATTATTGTATCCTCACCGAAATTTTCTCAACTTAGACATCAAAAGAATTCTTTGCGAAACCTTGGTTTTATCACAGTTTTCGTACTGTGTTCCAATTTATTCTGCATGTTTAGATTGTGATACATTCATGCGAATACAGAGAACACAGAACTCATGCATACGTTTTATATATGGCATAAGAAAATTTGAAAGGGTTAGTCATAAGCTGAAAGAACTCCGGTAGCTAAATATGAAGGCTCGTTTTGAGATATTCACAATATGCTTGTCTTCACTCAATAAGCTGAAAATTGATACCTAAATATATACATATATATACAGGGTGACAGGTAAATAGGTGTAAAACATTTTAGGAGGTGATAGTACAGCTCCTTTGCTATCAAAATTAGTATATACCATACCCTACATTCAAAGGTTAAACAGTTATGGAAGATTTATTTTTTTTTAAAAAACAACCCAGATTACAGAGTAAAATAGTTGAGATAAAAAAAGTTGGTGATTAAAATTTTTCTTTGGTGGTTTCAGGTTATTATTTAAATAAATAATTCTCATAAATTAAAAAACATATGAAAACACTACTGAAAACGTATTTATTTTCATTTAAATGTTAAATGAAAATTTTTATTATCAACTTTCACATTAAGAAGTCTTTTTTTTCAAAAAAATCATAACAAAGAAAATGTACAAATAACTGCAAAAACTTCCTCGTTTCATTAGGTTTCTAAAATGGTACAATAACATATCAGTAAGTAAACCATTTAACAAAACAATATTACTTTGCTAGAAAGGACCGCTAAGCGCATTTCATTGTACTGAGCACGTAAACGGAGCCTTTCATGGTTCGACCCTTTTTGTTATTTTTTGTGCCCTGTGCCGTTATTCGGGTTTAAGTATTCGGAATCTGTCGTCGCTCCTCGGAAGCAAGCTCTGCGTGTGTTATGAATTGACACAGCTGACGGATCAAGGAAAGGGAACTAACGCTTAGGTTAGTTAGTAGAATATCAACCTTAAACGCGGTAGGACGTACTTTTACTTTTTTGATCAGTTTTAATAATGGCGAGTTACCGTAACGAAGAATACGCTGATATTCTGTTTTGTTATGGTTTAAGTGATGGAAATTCCGTTGAAGCCAGGCGAGAATACGAAATTCCGAATCGGCGAATACCGAGTCATCGAGTATTTGCTTCTGTGTACCAACGTGTCAAGAAAAGTGGACAGGTTCATGATGCTGGTAGACCTCGGTTGTTTGACGACGAAGATCGAGGGGCAATACTGGAATGGTAGGCAGAGACCCGACGACGTCTACACGAGTTACAGCAAAGCAGCTTGGTTTAACTCAGTGGAAAGCTTGGTTCGTTTTGCATTCGGCGAGACTCTACCCTTTCCATTACACACCGGTTCAAGTATTAGAAGAAGGAGATCCCACAAGAAGAATTGATTTTTGTCGATACATGCTTCATCGGGATCAAGAAGAAAACGAATATTTAACTAAAATATTGTGGACCGACGAGTCTAAGTTTGACATAGAGGGGTCAACAAATTATCACAACTTACATTATTGGGCCCCACGAGAGGCAAATCCCCACATGGCAAAGCCAAGAGCCCATCAAAGAAGATTTTCGGCAAACGTGTGGATGGGAATCATTCATACGTATCTAATTGGACCAGTTTTTTGCCTGACAACCTGAATGGCGAATCCTATGAAAACTTTTTGAGATCCGACCTCTGGGAGTATCTCGAAGACCTGCCTCTGAATATCAGGATGCAGATGATCTACCAACACGATGGCTGTCCCGCGCATTTCCGTCTGGGTGTTAGACAGTGGCTGGACGAGAAATATCCTTGTCGCTGGATTGGCCGAGGTGGACCGACACCGTGGCCAGCGAGGAGCCCAGATTTAACACCGTGTGACTATTATTTATGGGGGCACATGAAGTCACTAGTGTACGCTGAGCCCATAGACACTCTTGCACAGTTGAAAGAAAGAACTATTGCTGCTGCTTGCACTATCAGAGGACAACTAACTGACCGCATCACGCGTACCAACATGAGAAAAAGACTACGGGCTTGCATAAGAAACGGCGGGCGTCAGTTCGAACAACAATTGCAATGAATTTTACCTTCATTTCATTATTGTATTTTACTTACCAATTGTAGTAACTTTTAGTCAGTTTTTATTATTCTGTAGTACAGAATCGTGTGTAACTTAACCGTAGTTTAAAAGAATAACTATCCCATAGCTTACAGTTACATTATTTTCACAAAAACACTTTCTTATCAATCAGAGAGTTGTGAAAATAGGAGACAAGCCATTGGTAAATTTACTCCCTATTGTTGTATTACAATACATTATGTTTAGTTTCTCACAGTTTTTGTGCACTTATCATACCAATTTAGATTCCTTATGAAACAAGGATATTATTTAAATTATTTGTACGTTTTTTTGTATACTGATTTTTTTGTAAAACACCTTACTTACTGTAAAACGTTATTTGTTTTTCTTAGTTAAACATTTTTGAATGAAAATAAATACGTTGTTTGGTATTGTTTTCGAATCTTGTTTAATTTATAATGGTTAATTATTGAAATAATAACCCAAAACCACAAAAAACAAAAGTTTGATCGCCAACTTTTTTCTCTCTCGACTTTTTAACTCTGAAATATGGATCGTTTTTAAAAAAAATCTTAAATCTTAAATAACTTTTCAACCTTTGAATATAGGGTATGGTATTATATACTAATTTCGATAGCAAAGGGGCTGTACTATCACCTCCTGAAATGTTTTACACCTATTTACCTGTCACCCTGTTCTTTCGGAGTTGCCAATCTTTTACATTCTATTACCTTCTTCTCCACCTGCGCAACCTTAAGGTCCACCACGAACTCAAGTTCTATATACCATCTGTTACAGTGGACAAATCTTAGATTTCTATATAATACGGTTGAATATTGAAACATGTTCTTAAAAGGCAGTCTGTGGAGGAGATTACTGGTCAGCAAATGATTATAAACCTGTCCCTCTACACCCTGGAAAGGTAATCTGACGCATCTCATCAACTGTTGCGGTTGACGAAATTTATTCGTGCCAAATCAAGTCCTCGGTGATTTCGAAAAGTCGAAACGAACAGCTCTTCGACAGATCTCAGCCATCTATCAAAACAGGATGAACGCTAGGTCACGTCTCATAAGCCAAAGTACAGTACTGTCTATTTCATCCCCAGGCAGTGAAAAATTCCAAGTCTCTGATCAGAGAGGAAGTCGCTATTAGTCTTACTCTTTCCATGCCATTAGCAGAGATTTGCATATCACACTGAACACCTGCGTATAGAGCGTCATCATCAGTAAACCTGTGGATCGAATTGATCCTACAGGAGAGAAGCTTATTGGAAATCTCCTGTCTCAGCTCAACAACAATATTGCATCTGCCAAAGTGAGGTGGCTTTAGGCTTCCTTTATCGATATCACAATACCCGTCTCAGATAGTGCTCAAGCTCTCAAGATCGCCGACGCGAATTTATTGCAGACACCTGTTGGCGCTCATATGATATGTTAATTTGACCTCAGCGCTGTTCATTATATAGTCGTCATACTAAGGGTGAGTCAACAAATTTCGGCCGGTTACCTCTCACTACAGATTACTAATGCCCTCTATGCATCCACCTACAGTATATACTATAACACAGCAATGCTACCCGCAACGATTCCAAACTTGTGTAGTAGAACGTTTCACAATTCCTTTAGCTTCGGCTTCCGAGGAAAACATACTATTTATAACGTTTACCGTACAAACATTCAAATTAAGGCGTTTGGTTTTTGTGGTACAAAATTATGTAACCAAACTAATGATATCTCTAGATATTGATAGTTTTGGCATATCTGATCACAAAGCAATCTACTGTGAGCTCTCACATCGAACATCGCGTCCTAAGCCGTTCATATTAAAATACAGAGATTACAGAAATTTTTCGTATGATGCTTTCAATTCAGACTTAGTAAATTTACCTTGGAATGATATTTTCTATATAAATAATCTCGATGATAAAGTAGCGCTGTTTAATAATCTAATAGTCGATCTTTTTGACAGACATGCCCCTCTTAGAACCTCTCGCATAACAAAACCTTTTGCTCCGTGGGTTACCCCTAACCTCAAAGCTATGATGAAAAAAAGGGATCAAGCTTTGCAAAAGTATAAAAAATCCGGTAAACTGTCGGACTTTGCTATATATAAAGAATTACGCAATTATGTGTGCTCTGCTTTGAGACATGAAAAAGCTGTATTTTTGTCATCAACACTAAACTGTCGTAACTATAGGGATCTCTGGCAAGCAGTCAATCGCCTCAATATCAAAAGAAAACATAATACAGATATACCTCTACAGCTAAAAGAACCTTTTGAAATTAATAGTCATTTTCTTTCAGTCTTTAGTCCATCAAATAGCTGTCCTGAAGCTACTGCATTTTATAATTCAGCCAAATTTTCTAATATTTCTTTTTCTATTAATTTTGCTAATGTGGATGAAGTAAAAAAACTGGTTCTTGATCTAACGTCTAGCGCATATGGTGTGGACGAAATTAGTGCAAAAATGCTACAATACTCTATTTCTGTAACTGCCCCACACATAACTCATATTATAAATTGCTGCATAGAGGTTGGTTATTATCCTAGTTTATGGAAATATGCTCTTATAAAACCTTTGCCCAAAATAAGCATACGGTCTGTATATAATGACTTAAGACCAATTAGTATACTGCCTGCTCTGTCTAAAGTACTGGAGAAGGTGATTTACAGTTATATGAATTTGTGATTTCTAACCAAATTATACCTGAATCACAGTCTGGATTCAGAAGGGGCTATAGCACAACTTCGCTCCTTTTAAATGTATCAGATGATATTAGATCTCTCGACGCTGGCCTTGCTACAGCTCTTGTATTTCTTGATTTTTCGAAGGCGTTTGATACGATTGATCACTGCTTACTTCTTGCAAAGTTACGATATTATGGTATAAATCAATTGGGCTGCCGACTTTTCAAATCTTACCTTCAGGGCCGTTACCAGTGTGTTGTGGTTGATAATAGCTCGTATTCTGACTTCCAGCCTGTGACTTCTGGAGTCCCTCAAGGCTCCATATTAGGACCTTTGCTATTTATTATATATACGTCTGATATTTTTAAAACTATCACTTATTGCAAGATACAAGGTTATGCTGATGACACACAATTATACCTGTCGTTCGATCCTAGATTTATAAATACCGCATCTGCTTATAAATATTAATCAAGATTTAGAAAATATTCAAAAATATTCATTTAATCACAACTTAAACCTCAATCCAGATAAATGTCAAGTTGTTATCTTCTCTCCGCCATGTTATGAAATTTTTATGCAGCATATCGACTTAACATTAAATGGAAAATCAGTCTCAGTAGTTAAAAGTGCAAAAAATCTTGGTGTTATTTTCGACTGTAAGCTCAGATTTGAAGAGTACGTCTCACTATTAGTGAAAAAGACTTACCTAGTTTTAAGGCTACTGTATCGAAATGGTGGTATTTTAAATTTTAAATTACGTAAAAAGCTCTCAGAGAGCCTAGTATTACCTATTTTAAATCATGCAATCACGCTTTATTATCCCTTCTTAACGTCTATTTTGAAATACAGACTTCAAAAGGTGCAAAATTGCTGTTGTAGATTTGTTTTTAGGCTCAAAAAGTTTGATCGAATCTCAGCTAAAATAAATGAGTTAAAATGGTTAAAACTGGAATATACTCATAAATATTATACTTCTATTTTAGTTCACCGTATTTTATCATCACAGAGCCCTGCTTACCTGAAAAGAAAATTAGTCTTTAGGCGTGATTTGCATGATTTAAATACGAGGTTCACTAATAAACTTTCTCTTCCTAAGTTTCGTTTATCCTTTATTAGAAAATCTTTTTCATATAATGCTGTTACTATATACAATAGTATCGATGACGCGCTTAAGTTTAGTTCTGTACCGATGTTTAAAGTCCTGGTAAGGCAATTTTATTACAATAGTCAATGTAATGGATAGTTCAATAGTTTTTGATTATATACTCTTCGCTTTGCGGTTTTGTGTCTTAGGCTTTTGTTTATTTTCATTCAAATTATCTCATATTTTCTATGCTATTTTATATTTGATCACTTCTGATGATTGCATTTTATGTATTATCTGTGGCTTTCTTCCTTGTTAGCTTTTATTTAGGGTTAAGTAGAGTAGCTTAGGCTAGACTTCGCCCTGTTGCAGATTTCTGCATTGTATATAACAATGCTCAATAAAGACATAATAATAATAATACTAGGATTAACCAGTACTATGATAATGTAAAGTATTTGTGTATCAATCAGTTTTGTACAGTGAAATGTCTTTGGTTGTGCCTTATTCTCAATAAATAGTTCATGCCTGTATCTTCAAAGACAATAAGTTTACCTTCCCATCTCTTTAGTTTCTTCTGTTCTCAATGTTGGGGTTATATACTAAGTGATATATAAATCCGAACACCCAGTCTAAATGGTTTTATTTTAATAAAATTTTGTATAAGTACTTAATGAAGCATAATAAGTAAATGATAAAAATTTCAAAATGATTGCACTGCTTTAAAGCCCTTTGACCTTTAATAATGTGTGGATGCACCCTGATGTGCTACGCATTCTCCAAGGCGCCTAGGCATGCTTCTGATCAGGTGGTCAATGTCCTCCTGTGGTGTCTCATTCCAGGCAACCATCAACTCCTCTCGAAGTGCTTCTAGAGTCTGAGGAGGACGTTGCAAATTGAGCAATCTCCTACCCATCATATCCCACACTTGCTCAATTGGGGATAAGTCGGGAGATCTTGGTGGCCATGGTAACAATGTGACATCATTATGTTGAAAGAAGTCTATTGTGACTCTTGCAACATGTGGTCGGGCATTATCTTGTTGGAAAGTTGGATCTGCCAGGGTGTCAAGATAGGGTAAAAGATGGGGTTCTAGAACTTCGTGGATATAACGCTGCGCGTTCATGTTACCTCTGATGAAGATTAAAGGTGACCTGGAACCATAAGCTATAGCACCCCAAACCATAACTCCAACAGTGTGATGAACATGTCTTTCAACAGAAAACTGTGGATTCCTCCTTTCACTACGTCGCCTTCTAACCCTGGCACAACAGGTACAGGTCTCCGTACTCTAGGCATCGTAACTGATCGTAAAGGATGTCAAGAACCAAAATCCGCCAACGTTGATTCTTTACTGCGGCTGAAATATTCATTTTTAGAGCGTCAGTGAATTAAAAAAAAGCAGTATAAAAACCGACTGATAAGGCTGAAAATTTTTTCACTTGTTACTTACAGTAAGATAAATACATTCACCAACTTTTATTAAAATAAAACCATTTAAACTGGGTGTTCGGATTTATATGTCACTTAGTATATTTGTGTATCAATCAGTTTTGTACGGTGAAATATCTTTTGTTTGCCTGTTCAAAGGATCTTTTGGTAACAAAATGGTTCATGCCTGTATCTTCAAAGACAATACATTTACCTTCCCATCTCTTTAGTTTCTTCTCTCCTCAATGTTGGGGTTATAATTACGTCTCTCTTCTTCCTCGGTAATCTGAGGCTTGTGGAGTGTGCGGTGAATTTTGCAACATTCTTCCCATCATAAACTAACAAGTGCGACATGTGGTCGTGCATCGCTCTGCTGAAAAAATGGATCTTGCAATGTTTACAAAAAGAACAGCAGATGTGGTTGTAAAACTTCGTGGGTTTAGCACTGGGCAGTCATACTACCTCAAATGAACAGTAACCCGATTATCAGACTCCTCTCAAACTAGGAAAGTTGAGTGAAATGTCTGCGAAATCTAGGCATGATAATGCAATGAAACAACAATGAGGCAAATGGAAGCAACACAGAAAAATCATTGAATATTAAGTAAACAAGTTCATATTGTTCGGATCCTGATATGACAAGAAAGCCTTTACGAAAAAAAGTACGGTCTGGTATGCCTTCAACATTGTATCAGCGTATACGTCCATGATAGCAAATATGTTTACAAGTTTTTATCAAAATACAATAAATAATTCTGGGTGTTGCATTTTCTATATCACTGTATATTTTGGCTGAATAAAATACTAGTACTACTAATGCAAACAAATTTTCTCAAAATACAGGGTGGACCATCCATGTGTGGACGGAATATTACTCATAAACAAATACATTTCAAGAATATCTATTTATGGCATGTTATACATGACATTTGAGGGCACATTTCTAAAATATTGACAATTATACTGGGTGTCCCAATTTTGACCTACATATCAAAGTTGTGCTTTTTTAAATGGAATGCCTCGAATTTTATGGCATATTTGGAAAAAAGAAGAATATACTATGGGGTTCTGGTCATACGGGGTCAAAAACGCGAATTGTACTTTTTCTCAAAATTTCCAAATGCGTCAACCTTTATATTTGTGTAAGTTTGGATTTAATTTTTATAAGCTTTTTTTTTATAAGGTTTGATTCAGATAAAATCACTAGAATTTGAGTTATTAAGCTTTTAATAGCACAACATACCTAAATTAAGGACAAAAATCACATCATCCATGGAAACAAAAGATAAACAGTGGGCTAGTTATGAAACTATACTTTTTACCATATTCCACTGCTCCACTTGATTCAAAACGTTCTCGTAGTGTGCAAAATGTTTCCGACCTCGGATGTCGCATATTAGGGTACCGTTGCTTATAAATGCGAGATCCTAGGAAACTATTTCTTTGGGCTTCGCCCAGAGCGAACACGATATTCACCATTTCCTCTTTAGAAAAATTCGTTTACAAACACATTTTTATTATAATTCTCAGAAAGCTAATTTTGACAGTTTATAACTAATTAAAGACGTGCTAATAACCGTAAAAATAACCGTAAAAACCCTTATGTGTCTAGTATCAAAAAAAACTTATTAAAGATTGTATCCAAACTTGCCCAAATATACATGGTGATGCATTTGAAATGTTTGAGAAAAACTACAATTTGCGTTTATGACCACCCTGAATGAGCAAAAATTAAAATTCAAAAAAGTAACAAATAAGATAAAAGCTGACGTTTGTAAGTTTTTTTTTAAATAAAATTCAGCACTCCAAATTTCAAAAACCGAGGGGTTGCCGAAGTGTGAGGATTTTCTAGACTAAACACCTTATACCTCAGTAGCTAATTTCTTCTTTTGAATGGGTTTATCCAAATATGCAATAAAATTTGAGGCTTTCCATTTGAAAAATCACAACTTTGATATCCAGGTCGCAATTGGGACACCCTGTTTAATGGGCCAATAGTTTAGAAATGTACCCTCAAATGTCATGTATAACATCCCATAAATAGATTTTCCTAAAATGTATTTGTTTGTGAGCCCACACATGGATGGGCCACCCTGTACATATGTTTTATACCATTGAGTTTGAGGAAATGAGCAAATTCAAATCAAAATCACAACTTCGGAAAACCTGAAACATCCCACTCATTGTTAAACATGCGCGGCAGCTTCTCATAGGGTGTGTCGAGACTCAAGGTCACAAAAAAACATCAAAAAATTCGACGTAAGGTTGCTTAGAGTTGTATTGCTGTGTGGTGTTGTATATGCTGTGGATTCACCTTTGATATCCATTCATCCAAGGATATTTAACAATGTAATTATAGGATAATCTGCCGAGATCGTTCTTACATCCATATTTTATGGGGATTATAATCTCGTTAATGGAAGGGCGTAGTTAAGAATCTTAGGTGATTAATATCTTGCATTACTTATGCAAAAGGAAACAGCCCAAAAGGTGAGAAGTGACATTTATGAATGGATAAGTGGGTAGGTCGTGTAGTGGTCGTATGCTGCCTGAAGAGGGCCATGACTTGTTAAGGTACCGATTCACAGTTCTCCGGCAGTCTGGAACTGTCGATTTGTATATCTATCAGTTAAAATTTGTATGTGGAGTGAAGACGACAGTTCGAATCTGCAGCCCCCAACATTTCGATCTGCTTCGATAGCCAGGTCGCGAAGTAATTCTACTTGAGAAGCAATTTCGGCTCTTTTCAGTTATCTAGGAAGCAAGACGAAAAAAGGTGTCTCTCGATAGCCACAATGTGGCTTTGATTTCTGTGGATCATCGGTTAGGACACCCTGTATGCTGAAATTATGTATCCTAAAAAATATAATTTTATTCGAGTTAAATCCTCTGGCGACTGGTCGAAGCTGCAAGCTCAGCAACGGAACATTGCTCATTACATCATTTATGCTGTTTCATCTGTGGATCCGCATAAATCCAGGGACTGCCAGCCTCCTATTTATTCCAGTCTCATAGGTATCCGGAAAGCCTGCTTTGGTCACACGATGTGCAGGACCGTAACGACGAAGGATTAGTTAGGCAACCATGAATGAGATCGGTTAAATTAAATTTATTTGGACCCTTTATGTAGGCGTCTCTGATGTCAGTTTACGTTCATTAAAAATACTGTCAGTGTCAAGGTATAATAGATGTAATTTCTAGTTCTTAATGAAGCTGAAACCACACCGGTGGAAGAAAGATATAAGTATTAGTCCGATATGTAGGAGACACGTTATACGCTTCGATTGTCACAATTTTTGTATAGTCCAGCCACCAGGCCGGCCTAAGGTCTAAACATCTTTGGGTATCGTGAGACTATAGGAGGATACAGGGGAAAGGGGTAACGTCATATGGACTCAATCGAGGAAATACGTGTGCATGTGCCATACACACATTTTGGGCACCCCTTCCGCTAGATGGCACATCCACGCTCGACAATCGAAAAAATGGCAATTCCAAAACAATGGATTAACGACTCACACTCACTCACACTCTCGGAATGTCCGGGTGGAGGGTGGACTCAAGCGAGCAACATCGAAGATAAAATTTGCTTCATGAACCTTGCCGCCAAGATCGACTTCCTGAACATCAATCATCCCGATTCAGAGGTAGTTCTCTTCGGTGATTTCAATGCCTTGTAATGTAATGCGCTTTGTTTGGGATCAAACAAGACCGATGCAGCAGGTCGTGCAGTAGAAGCGTTCGCTCTTACTCAAGGGCTGACCCAGCTGGTGACGAACAGTACTTTTTTCCCCGCGTCTCGTCACATACCAGTAGCCTGCTGGATCTCTTTCTGACCACGTACCCTCTCCATTACAGCTCTGCTGTTCTGTCCCGCTATCACGAAAGCTGTGTCATGCTGCCCTCTTAAGCAAACTTCCATCCTATGGCCTCCCAGAAAAGCTTTGCAGATGGGGTGACACAACGTCTACGCGGGATGCTGTCCAGAGAAGGGCGGTCCGACTGATCGATGGCTCTTCTCTAACAGACAATCACGGGACACTTCTTATATCAACTTGGGCTGACGGCAATTTAGCTCTCTTCTATCGCTACACCAACGGGCTTTTCTCTTCAGAGCTCTCTTCCATGATGCCGCCGCGCGATGTGCCTGCCAGACAGACCCGCCTGACTTTGACCTCCCACCCTAACAATGTCGAACTTTGTACATCCAGAACAATCTACAAAAAATGAGGCTTTTCCCAGTTCTACTAACCTTAGGCAGTTAAAAAATCGGATTAACAAACTTTCTTTCATATCATCATAGATATAAAAAAATTGACCTAAGGGATTGCACTCTGATAGTTGCAAGTTGTGTTTATTTTGACGTATGCGTCGGGAGTGTGCGGGGTTACAGTAATTAAAAAAGAATCGAATAAATTCAAAATGTCCTCCTCATTTTGGATTTGTCATCTGCAGATAGCGTATCAACCTAAACGTTGTGACTTGAAAATTAAAATAATTATAAAAAGTTCCTGGGAACGCTGATGAAGATCCAGCCGTGAGCGAAAACAAAAATGTCCATTAAGAAAATTCCTGTAATAAAGCGTGGCTGTCTCGTCTGGCATGCTGATGCCTCTGCTTGCCATTCCGCCGCGCTGTCGTGAATCTAGGTTAAAAATGTCTGAATAAACAAAAGCAACCCCTCCTACGTGGCTAAGAGGTCTTGTTTCGAGCCCCTTTACGGCCGATTCATTAAGTGCCGGTGCTGGAGCGATAACCAGGCCCCCGGGGGAGCCTTGCTCGTACATCAGGAGGAAAGGGGAGGTACAGTTTGTTAGCAGTCATGCAGAGGTTAAGGTGTAAAGAATAGTTCAGTCACTGGCGGCACATGGATGTCGTCTACCAATGGTTTGTCACTCTGATTTTCATCCTCATCCCATACGATGAAGAAGATCCATTGCCGCTTCCGGCTCATAACACGAATGCACGCTCGACCCGTCAAGAAGTCGGCACAGGTATTACAGTGGACCCCCGATAATCGGCCCCTGTCTAATCCGGCGCCCCCTGTAATCTTTGAATATGTATTACATACATACGTATTTGACCATCTTCGCTAATGTAGATCATGCAGGTTTGAACAGGTTACTACTTGTATGCGCCACCGCTATCGTGCTCGATGGGTAAGCATTGTTTTACTTAGTTTGAATTTGACTACTGGTGATAGCGGTACGGCCTAGCGTGCGTTCATTGTTTACTATTTATTCCTTGTGTATTAAGTATAGTACCTAATAATCTCATCACAAACTCAGAAGCTAAAGCACAAAACATTGACAATTAAAGAAAAATGTGGTATTTTAGACCGCAATGAAACTTTCAGTAGTTTAGCAAGTGAATACGGCGTAGGCCGATCTACAATTTAATTTAATTTTTTAAGTTCGTGTCAACTACTTACTGCGGGCCAGGCAAGAGACAGACACTTCAGGAAAGAAAGAGGCATGCACCAATTTCAGGACCTATGTTGGCCATGAAAGCTAAGTTTTTTTATAAGGAAATAACAAAAAAAGATGATTTTGTGGCCAGCAAAGGATGGCTAGAACGTTTTAAAAGTCGTCATGATATACGTTTAATGACTATTACAGGAGATAAACTTTCTAACGATGCCACCTGCATAGAGCCCTTTAAATTAAGATTTTTGCAAAAGGTGAACGATTTAAATCTTGACCCGTCACAGGTGTACAATGCAGACGAATCAGGGCTTTTTTAGCGTGTGATACCTAACAAAACTTTCGTTTTTTGTAACGAAAAATCTGTACCTGGACAAAAAGTAAGTAAAGACCGTGTAACCATACTATCATGTGCTAACGCTGCGGGCACACACGCGCTTAAGATGATGGTCATTGGGAAATCTAATAAACCAGGGGCATTCAAAAACATTGATTTACCTGTACACTATTACGGACAAAAAAGTGCATGGATGGCAAAAGACGTTTTTAAAAAGTGGTTTGATGAATGCTTCGTACCTGAAGTTAGAAAATGGTTAAAAGATCATAATTTTCCTCAAAAAGCGTTGTTGCTTCTTGATAACGCTCCCGGTCATCCGTCTGAAGAAGAACTAACAACTGAGGATAAATGCATCACTGCGATGTTTCTTCCGCCAAATTGCACTGCACTGATTCAACCAATGGACCTGAATATTATTCAGTTTGTCAAGCAAGACTATAAGAAAAACCTACTTCTGAGAGCCGTATCAAAAGACCAACCAATAGAAAAAACTTCAAAAGAATTTAATATGAAAGACTTGGTTTTTGCTCTTTGTCAGTCGTGGAATGCGTTACCGTCATCAACTATTAAATCGTCTTGGAAAAAGTTATTGCCAGATATAGCCACCACTCCTAGCAACGTTCCACAAATCAGTGTTACTTCGGAAGTTATAGAACAAGTCGCTACTGAAACACAGATAAGTCCGGAAGATTTGGAAATCTGGTGCCGTGGAATGGATAAAGAGGAAAATGTTTTTCATGAAATGTCTGACGAAGAGATTTTAAAAGAGGTTTCTAATTATACAAAAAACAATCAGGAAAATAACGACGACGTGATCGCAACTGCTCCACAAGTCACAGCACAAGACGCAATTAACGTCTTTGAGCTAGGTTTACAATGGGCTGAAGAGAATGGTACATCCTACAACGAACTTTTACTTTTGAGAAGACTGAGGGACAAAGCTCTTATCTCGCGTTATAACAACCTTAAACAAATAAAAAATCGATAAATATTTCCAAGATTCATAATTTGATTAATTCATTAATGATTTTGATTAATAATTCTTGATCATTTTGGTACATATGTATGTGCATTTATGCTTAATTTTATAATAAAACGTAAGCTCTCTATTGTTATTTAATTTACTAAATTCGACATACATAAACTATGTATGATTTGTACTTCAAAGTTCATACTTATACATAACGTACATATATAATCTTACCAGTGGATATGTAATTTGTCGGATTACAAGGTACTCTTTTGTAAAAAATTCCGGACTGTAGGGGGTCTTAGGCAGTGCTCTTTAATCCGACAAATTCGATAGTCTGACACTGTCCTGCATAATGTTTGTCGGATTACCGGAGGTCCACTGTATGTAAAAAACCTATAAAACGTAAAAAAGCTATAGAATGTCGTCTTGCAGACTAGGTAGTTTTTAGGGTAGAAATAGTCATTCCACCTTCGCTCACTAGGATAGTTGTAAGTGTCCATCTATGGAGGAATGACTCAACTACACGCATTGTTGGCTGCATATGTTTTGTGAAGCCGAGTAGTTTGTAGTTTTCGTCTCTGAGATGTGAAACAAAGAAAGTTGGTTGAATAGCAAGATGGCATCTGTTTGATTATGTGTATAGGTCTGGATGTGTATAATAATAATAATAATAATAGTAATAATAAACGTCTCTTTATTAAAGGGCGAAGTTCACCTTTAAACTATTCAGCCACTTAACCCTTGAAAATTAAAAAAAATACCATAACGATTATAAACATGTAAAAAAATATACCTAACCATACTAATAGTGAACGAAATAAATGCAGTCCGCCAATTATTTTAATCTAAGTCCAGGAAGTCCTATAATACCAGCATACAAAAATTGGTTCCACGTTCCACTTCGACGAATAAATAGTGTCTTATTGTTTCTCAATAAAAATTTATATTTTTCTACTAAAATCCGCACAAACTTATTTGGTTACCTGTTAGTATCGATAGGGGAAGGTACAATCACGTGTAACACCGTACCTTCCTCTCCTTCCCTTCCTTCTCCAATCCGGTACATTTAAAGCGTCCAATTAGTCGGAATGGGCAGATATTCACAGACCGATGCTGATCGAGCTTTTTGCTCGAAATCGCCAGTTTGCACGGCATGCGCTCCATATCCAACGGTCACTGCCACTTCGCTACTTACCGTCTTGGGTAGGTCATTTAGGTAAGGGTTATTTACTTGCTGTACCGCAAAAAGGAGATCAAAGGTACGAACTTTCAGTTAGGAATTCCGAGAACCCTTTCCGGCCGAACTAATAGTAACATGTTGTGCATCATGAATATGTATGTACTCTTCGCTATACGTTCCTTTTTCGGCATGGTAACTGCGACTGCTATAATAATCTCGTTAATCCGGTTTTTGAATTGTGTAAGGTTTTTAGGACTGGAAAAGCCTCATCAGACAGATGACGAAAGAGCGGTCGTACCCGCCAGTTCGTCAGAGCTAGATTGCGAGGCAAAAGCCCGGTGGGTCGGTCCGCCGCACGGTAGCATCAAGAGCAAAGCCAGTTGACAGTGACAGAAGAGATTCAGATTGCCGACCGCCTGTCGGTGTGAAATGGGACAGAAACAGTGAGTCATGGAGTATGACAATGTGCGACTACCATTCGTCATTTGGATGTCTGGGCGGTTCGTAGGACAGTTGCCCATTAGTCACTGACTAATGTACTTTATTCGAATTTGTCAGTCCTGGTTGCCCAGAAACCAGACAATGTCAAGCAAACGGAGAAAGGGAAAGATAAGAAAAAAGGAGAAGAGCAAAGAAAAACAGATGTGCTTAGTTTGAGAGGAAACAGCTAGGCTTTCTGACTTGGTAGGCGGATTCATTTTGAGGTTAACTAAACAAACTTTTTTTTGTTAGAGTGTAATTTTGAGTTTACTAAAAATTTGCGCTAGCCTTTGATTACAGTGCGAGCCGTGGCCTTGAATGTTTACGAACTTGCTCCACTGTGTAGTCCACTGAGTTAAGCAACAAAGAGTTGCTGTGTGACTATAACGTCGCTGCACCTGAAGCTTGACATAATATCTCAAGTAAGGAATGTCAAAGTCCCTGTTTAGTGGCTCATTTGAGACATACCAACGAGCGTTGCTGCTTTGCAGTACTTGAAGACTTTGCAAGAAAACACCAAGCCGCACATGCATAAGTAATGGCTGGTCTAATAATCATTTTATATAGTCACAGTTTGTTTATCAAACTCAATTTGGAGGATCTACATAACCAAGGATATAGTTGCCGAAACGCAATTTGGAATTTTGTTTTTATGGATGCCGTATGTTTCTGCCAGGTGATGCCTTTATCAAGGGTGACACCGAGATACTTAGCAAAATTTGTCCGTGGTACACGATTTCCGTCTACAGAAACGTCTGCTGGGGGGCCGCGATGTTTTTTGGTACAATATATAGCCTGCGTTTTCGAATGATTAATTTTTATCAGCCACCGATCCGCCCAGTCTAGTACTTCGTCCACCGCACTCTGCAACCCATCGTGAACCACATCACCAGAACACGACTGGGTGATAAGTGTAGTGTGGTCAGCATAGAGGTAGACTTCACAGTTGCTGGGGCAAGGGACATCATAAATGTAAAGCGAATAAAGCATTTGATCTAGGACCGAACCCTGAGGAACACCCCCCCCCCCGCGTTCTGCCAAAAAGCCAGAAAGGAAAATCCTTAATAGTGAGGCCCGCGAGCCACACCTTGTCAAAGGCTTTTGAGACATCCAAAAGCAAGATGCCAGTACTCATGGTGAGATGACAATGTGGTTGTGGCAGCGACACTCCAAACATGTACCCGAGACTGGATCTCATCTGCACCTTGAGCAGAGTGAGGAGGTTTGTCGTTAAAATTACTTCTCAGTTTCAAACAAATAATCTAACCTTTTCCAGGTAAAAAAGCAAAAGCAAAAAGTTGTTTGGTAACGCTTGCAAATAACAGTAGGGTACTTGCAAGCTTACTACCTGCAACAAAAAGAATATCTAATAACACGTTGCCACGCCTTTTTTATAAACAAAAGGAAAAGGTGGTGTGTTTCCTTCTTCCTTTCTTTCGTAATTTTTCGGTAAGTTAATAAAACACGATAAATAATATAAAAAGTGAGTAAAAAATAATATATTAAACAATTGAACAACACATATGTTCCACAATGGGAGAAAGGTTACACCACTTTATAATGTAACAATGCTAAACGTCTACCATGATATACGGTGTTACAAATATAGCGCCTAAACCTAAACTTAGCTTGACGGCGGCCTTGCTCCAGTATCCGGTAGGGGCTGCTTGCATCCTATTCAAAATTTATAGTCTAAAGAAAAATCCCTAGAGAGAGAAAGACTGCTTAAAAATCTGCTCTTATTCTCTTTGTGAGACAAAACACTGGAACTTGAAAAACATTTTTACAAGAACAGTAAAGGCAAAGAAAAATGTATTTAAGTAACATACCTTCTAAGCCGTTGTTCTGAAAAGGCAGCTCAAAAATCAAAATCACGATCAATGTACAGAGTACTCGAGAGAGGATGCCATGTAGGCACTGCCCTACATTTGAACAGGAAAAATTCCGAACAAAATCAAATACACTCTGAGAATTTCAGAATGGGGTAGTCTCTGAACGAAATCGGCTACAAAACAGCTACAAAACTGGGGGAGTGCAGATGGTGATTTTCCTCAGTTTCCCCACTAAAAGGAAGCAAATATTGAGCAAACGTTTTCTGGACATGCATTAATGCACGTGGTCAGAAGGTACAAAAAAAGAACTTACCGCTGAAGAGGTTAAAATTTCATGAAAATGGAGAGAGTAGCACCCAAACCGAATCAAACAACTGACCGTAAGGTAGATACCAACCAAACAAACCAAAATTCTATACTGCACAGATTCGATGCCAAAAAAATAATAACGAATGAGAAATACCGATTCACAAACCAAACTGTCTAATATTCAACCTAGACGTAACGAAACAGAGTTTCACCCAAGGAAAACAAAACAATCCCAAAAACCTGACAGTCATTCAGAGATGAAAAGTTCGCAACTGAACGTACATACGCAACATCACTGGTTGCCTGTGAGTAGACCTCGGAACCGTGTTATACTAAGTGACATATAAATCCGAATACCCAGTTTAAATGGTTTTATTTTAATAAAAGTTGGTGAATGTATTTATCTTACTGTAAATAACAAGTGAAAAAATTTTCAGTCTTATCAGTTGGACATTCCGGTTTTTATACTGCTTTTTTTTAATTCACTAACGCTCTAAACATGAATATTTCAGCCGCAGTAAAGAATCAACGTTGGCGGATTTTGGTTCTTGACATCCTTTACGATCGGTTACGATGCCTAGAGTACGAAGACCTGCACGATTTCGTCAACTTAGTGAGTTTGATAGGGGCCGTATAGTGGGACTTCGGGAAGCTGGACTTTCTTTTCGGGCAATTGCAGTTAGAGTGCAAAGAAGTGTAGACACTGTGGTTAGGTGTTGTCAGGCATGGCTTCGAGAAAGCCGTACGCAAAGAGCAAGGGGCACTGGACGCCGCCGTAGAACAACAGACCGTGAAGATCGCCGCCTAAGGGACCGTTTCTCCACTACCAGGTCCATTGCAAATAAATGGTTTGCAGAACACGGAAGACCTATTGGCATGCGAAGTATTTACCGACGAATGAGAAGTTTTGGCTTGTATTCATACCGGCCACACTGGGTCCTCCCTTTAACTCGAGAACACCGACGTAATCGCCTTGAGTGGTGCACACAACGGTCACTCTGGGATCAGGAATGGAACAGTATTGTCTTTAATGACGAGTCTCGATTTTGTTTAGGCATGCACGATGGTCGTGCCAGGGTTAGAAGGCGACGTGGTGAAAGGAGGAATCCACAGTTTTTTGTTGAAAGACATGTTCATCACACTGTTGGAGTTATGGTTTGGGGTGCTATAGCTTATCTTTCCAGGTCACCTTTAATCTTCATCAGAGGTAACATGAACGCGCAGCGTTATATCCACGAAGTTCTGGAACCCCATCTTTTACCCTATCTTGACACCCTGGCAGATCCAACTTTCCAACAAGATAATGCCCGACCACATGTTGCAAGAGTCACAATAGACTTCTTTCAACATAATGATGTCACATTGTTACCATGGCCACCAAGATCTCCCGACTTATCCCCAATTGAGCACGTGTGGGATATGATGGGTAGGAGATTGCTCAATTTGCAACGTCCTCCTCAGACTCTAGAAGCACTTCGAGAGGAGTTGGTGGTTGCCTGGAATTAGATACCACAGGAGGACATTGACCACCTGATCAGAAGCACGCCTAGGCGCGTTGGAGAATGCGTAGCACATCGGGGTGCATCCACACATTATTAAAGGTCAAATGGCTTTAAAGCAGTGCAATCATTTTGAAATTTTTATCATTTTCCTATTATGCTTCATTAAGTACTTATACAAAATTTCATTAAAATAAAACCATTTAAACTGGGTGTTCGGATTTATATGTCACTTAGTATATTTCCCAAAATAGTGCCGCGGGTAGAAGAGTTAGTCGTTATTAGAATATTGTAACCTTAGTGTGCAAGAGACTTCAAAACAATATTGAGTAAGGAAGAAAGATCTAATATGTGTAAAGTAATAATTTCAGGATTAGGTAGTATCGAAATTTTCCGAAAGAAAATCGTTGAAAAGGTTTTGGCCTAGGAATCGGAATCAATAAGGAGAAACTTAAATTAATGGTAAGTGATCAGAATAGTTAAAAAAAGTCACGTGAGTTTGACACTTTATACCGTTGTAAGCAATTCCCCTAGTGTCACTGACCAGCGGTATCGCGGTTGAAAAAGTTGTTGAAATACAATTAAGAACACATATTGAAAGTCAAAGTATCCTTCCTAAAACACAGTCAGGTTTTCGTCCAGGATACAGTTGCACCACTGCACTTGCTAAAATAACTGATGATATCATTCAGTCGAATGATCTGGGTGAGTCTACCGCTTTAATACTATTAGATTTCAGCAAGGCATTTGACACAATTAACCATGATGTCTTGCTGTCTATCTTAAAGTCATGTGGATTGTCTACTGACAGCGTAAAACTTTTTAATTCATACTTAAGTGGCAGATCACAGTGTGTACAACTGAAAAATGAAATATCTAGTTCAAAGCCCACTACCACAGGTGTACCGCAAGGATCTATACTTGGACCATTGCTCTTCACTGTATATACCAGTCAGATCCTTAAATGTTTGGAATTCTGTAAGTCACACGTTTATGCGGATGATACCCAGCTGTACTATTCTTTTCCTAGTTCAGATTGGCCAGCTGCCGAGTTGAAAATAAACAGTGACTTGACTAACCTCTCTAAAAGATTGCAAGAGCATTCATTAATATTAAATCCAAATATATCAGCTGCTGTGATTTTTGGTAAAGACCGTTCTTATGTGACTGAGAATTTAAATATAACCATAAATAATATTAGATTAAAATACTGTGATAAAGTTAAAAACTTAGGCATAACAACGGATTATAATCTGAGGTTTTGTGAGTACATATCAAACTGTATCAAAAAATCTTATCTGGCTCTAAAATTATTGTATCCTCACCGAAATTTTCTCAATTTAGACATCAAAAGAATTCTTGGCGAAACCTTGGTTTTATCACAGTTTTCGTACTGTGTTCCAATTTATTCTGCATGTTTACATTGTGATATATTCATGCGAATACAGAGAACACAGAACTCATGCATACGTTTTATATATGGCATAAGAAAATTTGAAAGAACTCCGACGGCTAAATATGAAGGCTCGTTTTGAGATATTCACAATATGCTTTTATCATAAAATTTTAACTCTCAGGCAGCCTCATTACCTCTACGAGAAAATAACAATCAGAAAAGACAAATGTGGATGAATTAAAAAAACTGGTTCTTGATCTAACGTCTAGCGCATATGGTGTGGACGAAATTAGTGCAAAAATGCTACAATACTCTATTTCTGTAACTGCCCCACACATAACTCATATTATAAATTGCTGCATAGAGGTTGGTTATTATCCTAGTTTATGGAAATATGCTCTTATAAAACCTTTGCCCAAAATAAGCATACCGTCTGTATATAATGACTTAAGACCAATTAGTATACTGCCTGCTCTGTCTAAAGTACTGGAGAAGGTGATCTATTTACAGTTATACGAATTTGTGATTTCTAACCAAATTATACCTGAATCACAGTCTGGATTCAGAAGGGGCTATAGCACAACTTCGCTCCTTTTAAATGTCAGATGATATTATTAGATCTCTCGACGCTGGCCTTGCTACAGCTCTTGTATTTCTTGATTTTTCGAAGGCGTTTGATACGATTGATCACTGCTTACTTCTTGCAAAGTTACGATATTATGGTATAAATCAATTGGGCTGCCGACTTTTCAAATCTTACCTTCAGGGCCGTTACCAATGTGCTGTGGTTGATAATAGCTCGTATTCTGACTTCCAGCCTGTGACTTCTGGAGTCCCTCAAGGCTCCATATTAGGACCTTTGCTATTTATTATATATACGTCTGATATTTTTAAAACTATCACTTATTGCAAGATACAAGGTTATGCTGATGACACACAATTATACCTGTCGTTCGATCATAGATTTATAAATACCGCATCTGCTTATATTAATCAAGATTTAGAAAATATTCAAAAATATTCATTTAATCACAACTTAAACCTCAATCCAGATAAATGTCAAGTTGTTATCTTCTCTCCGCCATGTTATGAAACTTTTATGCAGCATATCGACTTAACATTAAATGGAAAATCAGTCTCAGTAGTTAATAGTGCAAAGAATCTTGGTGTTATTTTCGACTGTAAACTCAGATTTGAAGAGTACGTCTCACTATTAGTGAAAAAGACTCACCTAGTTTTAAGGCTACTGTATCGAAATGGTAGTATTTTAAATTTTAAATTACGTAAAAAGCTCTCAGAGAGCCTAGTATTACCTATTTTAAATCATGCAATCACGCTTTATTATCCCTTCTTAACGTCTATTTTGAAATACAGACTTCAAAAGGTACAAAATTGCTGTTGTAGATTTGTTTTTAGGCTCAAAAAGTTTGATCGAATCTCAGCTAAAATAAATGAGTTAAAATGGTTAAAACTGGAATATACTCATAAATATTATACTTCTATTTTAGTTCACCGTATTTTATCATCACAGAGCCCTGCTTACCTGAAAAGAAAATTAGTCTTTAGGCGTGATTTGCATGATTTAAATACGAGGTTCACTAATAAACTTTCTCTTCCTAAGTTTCGTTTATCTTTATTTAGAAAATCTTTTTCATATAATGCTGTTACTATATACAATAGTATCGATGACGCGCTTAAGTTTAGTTCTGTACCGATGTTTAAAGTCCTGGTAAGGCAATTTTATTACAATAGTCAATGCAATGGATAGTTCAATAGTTTTTGATTATATACTCTTCGCTTTGCGGTTTTGTGTCTTAGGCTTTTGTTTATTTTCATTCAAATTATCTCATATTTTCTATGCTATTTTGTATTTGATCACTTCTGATGATTGCATTTTATGTATTATCTGTGGCTTTTTGTTAGCTTTTTTTTATTGTTAAGTAGAGTAGCTTAGGCTAGACTTCGCCCTGTTGCAGATTTCTGCATTGTATATAACAATACTCAATAAAGACATAATAATAATAATAATAATAATAATAATAATAATAACATGCATTCCGTAAATATTCGTTCGAAACAAAACAATACCGCTCCATTCCACAGAACTAAATTTTATGAAAGATCATTTACGTATAATATATATAAGCTATACAATCCTATCCCCCAGTATCTCAAATCATATGAAATTCACAAGTTCAAAGCGGTTTTGCGTGATTCTTACCTTGAATGTATAAATTTCAATTTTATTTTGTTTGCATTCCATTATTTTATTTATATTTTTTTTTCATATGATGCATAAATGTATATACCTATATATATATATATATATATTTACATTTACCACCACGTTTTCTCTTTGCTCTTTTTTTCAAACTTAATTGTCGCTCATATTGGCGTTTGTTTATGCGGTATGTATGGGTATATATATATATATATATTATTCTAGACTTTCTTTTTTTTAATTTATTACCACATGTCTCACTTTTATATCTTATTTTTTTTAAAAACTTACATGCTGTTCATATTGATGTTTGTATATGCTTGATGGATGTATTTACTGGCATAATGTTTCTTACAATTTCAAGGGATGAGTGGAAGAGCACTAGATAGTGAACTCCCCCTTGTGGTTTTCAGACAGTCGACATTTGTTTTATTTATTTTTTATATTTTCCTTTTTTTTGTTACTACTCATGTTTCTCTTTCTGATTCTTTTTTGAGAACTTTTTGGAAATAAAGGCATTTATTATTATTATTATTATTATATATTGTAATTACAATGATGGGTAAATACCCGCGCACAGGCATGCTGCGGGTACTCTATGTTTACTTGTCTTGTTCGAGACTAATTGTATTTTATAAATAAACATTTACTATTATTTATGGCTGTACAAGAATAAGAAAAAATGTGGTTCCAGCTTCATGGAGCAACGTGCCCTAGAGAAATGCCAAAACATTTTGCGAATAATGTTTTTTGAGCTTTTGATTACCCAGTGAGGTGATCCCTGGCTCCCAAGATCGTCAGATGTAACGGCCCCCAACACCTTTATGAGGGAATTCTAAAAAATGTTTGGGCTAACAATGAATCACTGCAAAACAGCTAAAGATCATTATGAAGATATTCAAAATATTCCTCCAGAAACCTATCAAAAAATCATAGAAAGTTTACTGAAGAGGGCTCAGGTCTGTGCTGTTTCCATTCAGGTGATTTTTTTCCCAAACATAGCTCCTAAGCCCGCTTTTATGCACGCGTTTTTTGTCGCCTGTCGCGTGGCGACAAAAAACGCGGCGTTTATAGATGAAACAAAATGGAACTTTTGTCTAACGTTGTTTGTGGCGTGTCGCTTTCAGATAGATCAGTGGCCATCGTATCGTCTAAACAAGGAAGTGTGGTGCATTGATAAATAATGGATCCGTGTGTTGTATACTTGGCATACAAATATATAATCAAAAAGAGACGCAAGAGACGTTGGAGCGTTCACCCAATAAATAGTGCAAGAAATCTCAGAGGCACATATTATACACTACACAAAGAACTAAGACGAGACAATGACAAATTCTTTAATTATTACCGTATGTCGATAGCTTCCTTTGATGAGCTATGTGAAAAGTTAAAAAACACTTTCAATAAAGATAGGGAGCTGATTCAAGGATTTGCATTCGAAGCAGAAGAAATGTTATCAATGACGTTGAGGTAAGTTTATGAGAAAGTTGAAGAAATAAACCATTTATTCAGGAAATAAGAGTAAAACATCAAACACTATAACAAAACAGTTCATACATATTATTGATTTGATAACAGTGATATTAGTGATTCGGCTTGTGAAATTATTGAATTTTCCGATTCCGTCGGAGAAAATGGCGTTTGTGGTGACGTCACAGCAAGTGATTCAGTAGTATCAGTATTAGGATGAGGCAAATGAGGTGTGATCTCAGATGATACTGTAGAATATGATGCGAATGGAGGTGCTGGCGTATTAAAACGTATATTAGAGATGTTGGTCATTACTGGATATTGCTGTGGTTGGTAATGGGGTATATGATTTGGAAAATTGTGTATATACTGATTTGGTTGTTTGTTAGTATATCGGCTTAATAATTGCATGACCTCTATTCGAAAATTCAATTTCTCATTCGGAGTGAGCGTATCTAAACTTGCTTGTAATGATCTAAAAAAGGCCATGCCATCAGTTTCTTGTGGTTGACTTTGTATAGCTAATGCTGGCTGTCTGTTATGGGAATCAATATAGCTTGCAAGTTTACTTTCTAAATCTGATTTCTTTCTTCTATAGAGAGTACTTCTACTAGGAGTTCGTCCAGTTTCCATTTGGCTGTCGAACTGAGTATGTTGGACATCTGATGAAGTACTTTGCATGTCATTTATGTCCTTTGAAACATCCATATCTTCTTGGCCCTCTCTTGATGTACTTGGTAGTGAGCTCTCTGTCTGACGGGAACCAGTCACCTTTCGTAAAAATCCTAATTGTTTAGCATAGATGTACGTTTTTACAGCTTTAGCAGACGCTCCTGATTTTTTTCCCTTAGACTGTCGAATGGTACGAGCATAAGCATCCCTCAGACTTTTCCATTTAAGTTGAACTTCTCTACCTAAAAAGGAAAAACAGATAACATGTTAGATACCCAAATGTAATTTTTTTTTAAAAAAATGTGTTTCTCATACGAGCCTTGACATCTATGTATATGTCGTACATCCCAATAATATAAAGTAAAGGTTTTAGATGCACTACAAATAATGAGAGACCTAAAATTTGTTGACAATTATTCGTATTCTTTGCATTTAACTAAGCCGAAACCCCGAAACATAGGAGATTGGCCATGATATTACTATTATAAGTAACTGTATCGTTATACTAAATGGCAGTTTTGTTTTACAGGTATTTAGGTTCAGGATGTACCTATACAGAGCTGCACTACAGCTACAGATTAGGGGTCACAACGGCAAGTCTTCTAATTCCAAGAGTTTGCGTTGCCCTATGGCGTACATTACAGGAAGAGTGCTTTCCTGTACCTACTGAACAACGTTGGCGCCAAATTGCCCAAGATTTTGCAGAACGTGCCAATTTTCCTAACTGCATTGGCTCTATTGATGGTAAACATTGCAGGATAATCGCGCCTGCACATAGCGGATCACTGAACTATAATTACAAGAACTTTTTTTCCATTGTTCTATTAGCTATTGCCGACAGCAACTGTTGTTTTATATACATCGATGTCGGGTCCTATGGTAAGGAATCGGACTCCATGGTGTTTAGACAATGCTCCTTGTTTAGAAAATTGGAAGAAGATACCTTACATATCCCAAAACCTGAGAAAGTAGCAGAAACAACACTGCCATATGTACTCGTTGGGGATGAGGCGTTTGGACTAACAAATAACTTAATGCGACCTTATCCTGCAAAGAACTTAACAGAAAAAAGAAGAAATTTTAATTATCGCTTGTCTAGAGCAAGAGGGAAAGTAGAATGCTCCTTTGGAATTTTAACTAACAAATGGCGTATACTGCATCGACCGATGAATGTGATGGGGGAAGTCGCTGTATCCATCATCAAAGCTTGCTGTATATTACACAATTTTGTTCGTGTGAGGGATGGCATCAGATTTGAGGATACTTTGACAATAACAGGGCTGCATGATAATGATAGAGCAGAACCAGAAGGACGTGGACGTAAGTCTGCTTACAAATACAGAGATGCTTTCGCTGACTATTTTAGCAGTCCAGCAGGGGCTGTGCCATGGCAAAACACCAACATATGATTTAAACAAAATAGTAAGTGTATGTATTAAAGTAATTAACATGAAATGCTTACCAATTTCCTGCCTTTCTTTTTCATCTTTTTCCCCAAATTTTTGGATAACAATTTCGCACACTTCCTTCCAATCGTCTCTTTTAAGCTGTCTGTTTTTGTAGTCTCCTGACGATGAATCCCACAAAGATGGTCGTTTTTCTATTGCGTCGATGAATAGTTCGACATCCAGATGTTCCATTGTAGCACACGTCTTCAGTCTTTAGACAACACCCACCAACTGAGAATGAGTTCCTATCATAGCATCAGCGACAATAAACGCATTGAATAAAAGCGTAAATTCCATTCAACGTACTTACAAAACGCCTGTCGCCACGCGTTCTCAAATTCCAGGCGACCAAATTTGAGAACGCCGCGACACGGGCATCGAGCGGCTCACCGTCGTTGATGCATAAATGGCT
Source organism: Acanthoscelides obtectus (assembly GCA_963669975.1). Lineage (NCBI taxonomy): Eukaryota > Metazoa > Arthropoda > Insecta > Coleoptera > Chrysomelidae > Acanthoscelides > Acanthoscelides obtectus. The sequence continues at coordinate 20,444,310 of CAVLJG010000003.1, forward strand.
ACATACAAGGCAATGCGTTGAGAAAACGACGCGTTTTTTGTCGCCACGCGACAGGCGACAAAAAACGCGTGCATAAAAGCGGGCTAACTTTCAGTGGCATTAAAAAAAATAGTCACTTTTTGCGTGATCAAGGCCATATATTCGTGGGTACTCAAAGGCTATAAAGGGATAAAGGGAACGTAGTGGACGTCACATGGTCTCTAGCTGGAGATCAGTGTACACGTGACATGCATCATAACCATGAGAAATTCTCTTGGAATGGGATTTGGACTTGCGCTGCTCACGGCGACTGGTTAGTAGACCCACAGTCGATACCATCACACCACCAGGCTGCCAAAGGCGCGCAGTCATGTGGTATTGTTTTTCATACATGAAGTTTCGATGTCACGAGATTAATTAGTAATATAAAATCCCTAATAACTATATTTACTTTCCGTCCATCATGCTAGGCGACTCCACAATCTAGGGATTCCCGTTTCCTACAGCGATACTTCACCTCACTTGTTTCAACAATCACGTATGGATTGAAATCAGACGCCAGTAATTTATGCTTTAGATAACAAGAACCGTTTTCAATTACGGAAATTTCTTCAGGCGTCAAATCCCTAAAAGCTAAACTAATTTGGAATAACGAACAACTTTGTCTGGAGCAAAAGCAAACACGGGTAATTTGAATTCCTATGCAAAGCGGAAGTAGGGAATAAGAAGCATGGAGTCTCTCACCAGGAATTCCGCCAATGCCAAATTAGTTCACGTATTATGTGTTAGTATCGCCTACAATAATGAAGGAAGTATATTGATCATATGTACTGAGAGACAAGGAAAGGTAAACACCTACGTATGTTTATCCGATTTCAATAACTTTTGGCTTTATTTTCAGCATCCGTTACTAGTAAAAGCAACCCGACAATTCGACTGCTCTCAAAGTCACTTAGCTCACACGCAGCCACCACAAAAACTTAACAGAAAAACCTGTCCATTTTATCAATTTTTCTTCATGGCAAAATAAATCGAAATGTAAAAAATTATTGAACTCTAATAATCATACCTTATTTTGTCATTCAGTATATTTGAAAATGTGATTTATTATTAATAGTGCTTTCGTCCATCCAACCAATAGATGACAAACCGTATACAGCTGTTTGAAGCTTATTAACCACCATCAGCATGGTCTAGACTTGGTCTCTAGGTAGAACAACGGCTACCTGTTAGTGGGCTGGATGAAAACACCCTTACTGATTTTCAATAGCGCGTAGACTGTCAGCGGCATCCAGCGGTCACAGTGAGGATTCGGCTTTCGGTATGAACAGAAATAAGGCGTATCCATTATTTTACCGGCTGAGCCAGTTATCCACTTGTACGTTCTCTGACTCGCATCCACCATCGATATAAGTTTGGTACTCAATCGGTAAATTAAAGGATACGCCTATGCCCTCACAGTTCCAACAAATAGCCATTAGGCTTATTGTGCACCCCCCAGTCCTAGGTATTGAGCAGGGTCTCATTTTAAGTCATAGAGCCCCCAACATCCGTAGATCTGCCCTTAGTCAGCTTTTTCTACGACTCTTGGTGCTCATTTGGTAACCAACGAGATACGTGATGCCGCATGCTGGTTCAGGTCCAATAAGGGATAGATTAGTTCTTTTTTAGCATCGGCTCCCTCATTTCAATCTATCTCCGTGCCAGCTGGCACCCAAGAGAGAAGTTGTCATTCGCTATACAGGGTGTAAACGTTATGATAGTCATTATTTAAATCGGTGATAGAGGGTGTTGAAAGAAGCAAATGTTTCATGTAATAAGGGGGTCAAAACGGCATTTTTTTTAGAGAAAAGTGACTTTGAAGTAAAATAAAACCTTACAACGCCGCAATGCCAGACGCAAATTACGACGGAACACAGTGTAAATAAAGATGGAGTTTGTTATTTATGGCTCTTAGGTATTATTTCATTATTTGATAATGTACTCGTAAAATGCAAACAATTAAAAAAAACGGACTTACCACTAACTGTCTCTGCGCTTCACCTGGTGTGTGAAAGCTTATTGAACGTATTAAAGAAATCCACTTTTAAATAGGGAACACAATTTTGATACATACATTGTTTTTCTTTTTAAAACCCACACTGCACTTTTTTGTATTTAAAGAAGGTGTTCAAAATGTCGTCCTCTACTTTCCACACAAGCTTCATTACGACGAACCCAGTTTCTTCTTACTCTAGGTCCTCGAAGTTGTCCATTTATTAAGTCAGCCGCATTAAAATTTGTTTCGCGAAGTTGTGCTTCAGTTGTTATTGGACCAGCCCTATAAACCATCCCTTTAAGTTCTCCCTAATATCAGAAATCCATCGGACTGAGGTCAGGAGATCTTGCTGGCCATTTTCGAGGATCATGAGCATTTCGACCGATCCAGCGATTTGGATAATGTTCATTCAAATAGTGAATGACGCCTCTAAAAATGTGTGGTGGTGCCCCGTCATGAAGAAACCACAAATTCTGTCTCCGTTGTAATGGCATGTTGTCTAAGGTCTGTTCCAAAAGTTCTGGTAGATTATTGGCTAGAAAGCTAAGGTATCCTTCTCCTGAGAACTTTGGGGGTAACTTGAAAGGGCCAATTACCTGATCGTCAAGAATACCCGCCCAAATATCTATTTTAAAACATCCGGATTTTCAATGTTTTTGTGCAAAAATCACTGACAGAATCATAGTCTGCGAAAATAGTCTTCTGGTAACAAGGCCTGCACTCATTGTACATGGTAGGGATAAAGCCAATTTTCCCGTAGGATTATATGGACTATGGTCTGCGATAGTCCTAAGCGGCGCCCTAATTCCCGAGTGCTGATATCTGCATTGATTTCCACGGTATTTAAAATTTGGTTCCTCCTACTCTACAATAACCTGTCTTTCACGAGTGCGAATATTAGTGGGCTGAACACGAAGCCTTTGGTACACTTGCACAAATGTCCTTCTGTCTGGGTGTACCCTTTGGCGATAAATTTGAGCTGCTAGATTTGAATTCTGACGAGCTTCACCGTAAACTAACAACACGTCGGCGAACTCTAAATTCGAGAACATTGTAAATAAACACGACGACGTACGCGAACAATAACCACTGTTACCGTTTGCGATTGATTGCCGCTTCGATAAGAGTGATGAATGGCCGACGCGCTGTTGTCATGTGTATTTTAAATATTTAATTTAATGAAACTTACTGACTACAAATTTTGGCTTAACTTAGAAAAACTTAATGCCCTTTATTTGTTAATTACCCAATTTAAAAACGTTTTAGGTTAGATTAAAAAAATTAGTAAGATTATGGTCGGTATAAATCACTTAAAGATGTAAACTACAAAGCCGTTTAGACAAAAATCTATTGACTTTTGGACCATGGGTCATATTAACTTTTTGACTTGTTTTCTAGATATAGCTGTGCCAATATCACCAGAGCAGCTTGGATGTTTGTGTTTACATAGACGGTCTTTTTGTCATATCCCGATCTTATTTTTATACTTCAGCTACCGCGAAGGCCTAAGGCCGGAACACCCATGGGTACCGCGGAGCTACAGGGGATACAGGGGAAAAGGGGGGGACGCCGCACGGACTCTACCGAAGGAACACGTGTGCATGCAGCATGCACACATTCTGGCCAGCTTGCCATACAGGCCGTTAGACCCCAAGTGTGACAGATCGTTCGTATCGTCGTCGCTAGGGTGGTCTGGGTACGACTAGTACCGTTTCTAATTGGCTATTTCAGCTTATCATCTAATCTGATACCTCCTTCGCAACCTTTACTTAATTCCTGTAGAAGGTTGGTATTCTGCTGATATCCACTTTCCTTTTCTTTGTCAATGGAGCCTTTCTGATATAATTTTTAATATAATTCCAGAAACTGCCAGTACCTCGTCAAAAAAAAAACGTACTCTATAAGCCCTAAGTTTTCCACAACCCCATACTACTACTACTCTCGACAGTAACTTTCACGGACGATAAAGGCACCTTTTTTGAACGATTTCTGTCCAGCTAAGCTAGGTTAACTAAACAGTTTTCGACCCCCGAGTCGTAACGCGTGATGTGACCACCACCACAAGTGTCAGCGTCTCTATAAAAATCCAATATCTCCACGGGTCATCCAGTATTTTTATAGCTTCTATTAAATTAAGTAATGCGCCCGGAGATATTTCCTCATCTCTGTTTATTTTTTCTTTGTAGTCCCGTCGTATCCACTGCGAACCGTGACAAAGATTACAAGATTAAAACGTGGAAAGGTCCGATCGCCCGATATTAGAGACTAGACTTTGTTGCAGCTTGCAGATAATTGACACAAGAGTATCATCCGTTTAGAAAACACTGCCTCGTGAAAACTACGTGATATCATAGAGATCAGAGGATATTTGAGAGGAGTTTCTATTGTAGTGGGAGATCTAACTTATTAAAAAAAATTAGGTACTGCAACTAATATATTAGTCACCAGAAATGCTGCGGTACTCAAATGAATGAGCCCGACTAAATATGGTACCTACATTATATTCAGAATAAAGACTATCATCAAAGTTCAGAGGCAGTCTAGAAACCCAAGAAAACTGCAGATCGTCAATGGAAATCTGAGGGTATCCATGTGTTTCCTGAATCAGATGCATGGAAATCCATGACACTCCAAGTAAATCAGAGGCGTAGGGGCAGAGGAGAGCCCAGGGTGTCCAAGGAGATTTTTCTATCGCAGTGGAAGGAGATCCAATAAGAAACAGGTTTCTGTCATCACTGTTAGCCATGAAGATATAAAGAAATCCGAGGAGATTCAAAGGCTTCCCAGGAGATCCTAAGAAATCTGAGCGGAGACAATCGTTTCTTTGATACAAGAGTCAGTGGTAGCTGCCACGATTGACGAGATGTGTTCCTGCCAGATCAAGTCCTAGGTGATCTGGACTTCGACCAGCCGTAATGAATGACTCTTTGGCAGACCTCGGCCATTCATTGAAACTGGATGAGTGCCAGCCCAACTAGCAAAGTAGTGCTATAAGCTTTTGGTAAAAGAACCGTTAAGCCATAAAAGCTCTCTATTATTGTTGCCTGAACACCAAAATGCTGGCTTAATGTTGTGTGGAATGCAAATTTGCTTTCTGCAACATATTTGTTCTAAAATGAAGTGTTTAAAATATCCTTATAGCATAGTTATACAACATCTTATAGGACAAATTTTTAACTGTTGCATAAACGTTTATACAACTATTTTATATGGCATATTTGCACGTTAGTCAAAAGCACTTATACAACTGTTGTTTAGTAACTGTTAAAGGCTGTACATATGCAACAATATTACAACTTTTGTAGTATAAAATTGCTGTGCTCGGCATACATTTTTTGCTAAGTATGTTGGTATACAACTCCATCATAACCTAACTTTCTGCTGTCATATTTTTTTAAGACAAACAATGCATGCATATTGGTTCAAAACTTATTATATATTTTGCTCAGTAGAATACCGTGATCTATCTTGCCAAAAGTTTTAGAAAAATCTGTATAGATCACATGACCATGATTATGTTCAAAAGGTTTTATCAACTGTTCAAACAGAAGAGATAGATCTGGTACAAATTCTGGGAAAATCTTTCGACTCTGTCGGTATTTCATTTCAGACATTTGTCAAATTGTTGTATAGCATCTGCAGGCAACACCAAAATATTTTAATAAACTAAAGACAACATGGACGATTCCATGGTTATACACAACCACCCGCCATATTGGGCAAACATTTATTCCTCTATTTAATATTAAATAATTATGTTTCAGTTCGTAATTACAGATATAAAGTTTTAAACATTAGTGTAATTGTGTCTAAATATAGGATTAGTGGAAGATTTAACGCAGCTAAGTTCCGTTTTCCATCTCAAAAATCTAGACATACTTCTGATCAATATTAAAATATGAATCAAATACGAAGCCCGTAGAAATTGCGTAACTACTTTGCACGATAATCACAATAAAATTTGTTGCGAAAGTAATTCAATGGCCTTGATGTATATCACAGTGTAGACGTTTATCATATACCTGTGTATGAAATTCACAATGGCCGATATGTAAGTAAACAAGATGACTGTAATGTGTTAGTTATATATTCTTCACGTCATCTATACAATACATAAGAAATAGTTTGGTTGCAATAAATTAGAATCACGTAACAGAATAGTTACATAGTTGACAAAAACTGAATCTTGCACTGACGCAAATGTCGTATAGCGGCTGCAAGAGGCTTACACTTTTGTTGTATAACTGTTACCTGCAGCCCTTATACAGCCTCTTAAATGACTAAAGTGTCCTTTTAGGTGTGCCCATTCCGCTTGTATAGCTGTTCTAAGAGGGTTTTGCCAATGTTCTTACAGTATACAATGCTGTGTAAGGAATACTGTATAATCATCCTTGCAACTCTAAGGAGTGATAATAATTGTTAGTTGGGAGGACGCTTTTTGTTCATCGAGGTATAGTACTGTATTTTAGAAGCATTAAACTGTTCAAGATTGTTGCGTCTCCAAGCAGTGATAACCTCCAGGTCTCTCTTCAGAAAAGAAGCAAAGCTGTGGATCGGATTGATCGTGCAGGACAAGAGGTCGTTGATATGTAGGAGGAACAGTGTTGGGACCAAGATCGATCTCTGGGGAGCACCTGTCAATTACGAAGGATATCTTGCGGCCAGGCAGAAAGTCAGCAGCCCATCTGCGAAGCCTCTCTGGGAGGCCATAGGATGGAAGTTTGTATTATAGTGCAGCAAGCCACAGCTGATGGAACGCTTTCAAGAGCAACGACATGAGCCTCACCATATCCCTAGATGAGCTTACTCCATAATTGCGTGACGTAAGCTAGCTCACTGGTGCTGGAATTCATTCCGCCTGTTGCTGATCAAGTCGTGTCACTTGATCCAGAAGCTCAGAATATATGCATCTCTCCATCACCTTACTTATAACAGAAAACAAAGCTGTTGTAAGGATTGGTCTTAGATCCCTTCTTTTGGGATGTGTTGGACGTGAGCAAATTTCCAATTTTCTGGGAAGGTGCCGGATTCGTAAGACATCTGGAAGAGACTTGAAAGAACCGGTACAAGCTCCGCTGCACACCTCTTCAATACAACGGCAGGAATCAAGTCCGGACGAGAAGCTTTGTTGATGTCCAGCCTTACCGTCTCATGCTTTAATGTTCCGTCGCGCATATTGTAGGCACTCTGGCGTTGGGGGACGTCCATGGTGGAATTGGCAGCAAAAATCTTGGCAAGCACTTCTACCTAAGCCTTTGAGTCGACTACAATAGTTCCATTCTAACACGTAAGTGTGTGAGCGAAGTTCGTTCAATCTGCTTCGCTAGCGTCCAGAGACCAACTGTTATTGCACTGCGACATTACGAAGGCGGTTCAATAAGTACCCGTGTTTGACGACAGAGGGCGTTGCTGAGGGAAGGTAATGTTATGATCGTGTGCTGCCATCTTTCAAAGGACGGCACAACAAATTTCAGACTGATTGATAGGTTAGTTTGGATTTGGCAGCCATTCGAGTAACACGTGTTTCGTAATTGGGGAAGATGGAAAAAGAGCAGTATGGTTCGGTAATTCGGTTTTGGTTTTTGGATGGGACCATAGTTATATATTGGTAAAACGAATTTAATCGTCGGTGAACATCCGTTTTTGATGAGGATCGACCAGAACGCCCGGCAGACGTGGTTACCGAGGAAATCATTCACAAAGTCCACGACATGATTCACGCTGATCGACAAACGAAAGTGCGCGAAGTAGCAGAGGCCGTAGGTGTGCCGACTGGAACGGCAATCAATATTTTATATGATACGTTGGCTATGAAAAAATTGTCGGCCCGATGGGTGCCGCGATTGCTCACGGTGGACAACAAGCGGATGCGACTGTTAACTTCGAAGCACTGTTTGGAGCAATTTAAGCCAAATCCGAACGAGTTTTTGCGTCGAGTTGTCACGGTCGATGAAACCTGGATTCATCATTACACACCAGAAACTAAGCAACAATCAAAGCATTGAATTTTTTTGGGTGAATCTGCCATTGGGCGGAAAGGTCATGGCGACGATCTTTTGGGATGCGAATCGCGTGTATTTCTTAGAAAAAGGTAGAACGATCACTGGACAATACAATAGTGAGTTATTGGACCGCTTCGACAACAAATTGAAACAGACACGGCCACATTTGTCGAAAAAGAAGGTGCTGTTTCACCACGATAACGCACCAGCACATTGATCCGGAGTTGTCGCCGCCAAACTGCATGAATTTCGTTATGAAGTGCTACCGCACCTCCCGTATTCACCCAATCTGGCCCCCTGCGGCTTTTTCTAGCTCCCTGACATGAAGAAACGGGTCGCGGGGAAAACATTTGGCTCAAACGAGGAAGTCATCGCCGAGACAGGCGTATTTTGGAGAGTTCGACAAATCCAATTTTTTGGGGTGGTTAAAAAAATAGCAGGAACGTTGGGAAAAGTGTGTATTTCTAAAAGGTGATTATGTTGAAAAATAAAAAGATTTTTTTCGGAAAAAAATGGTGTCTTCATTTCTAACACGGGTACTTATTGATCCGCCCTCGTACTGCACCCTGACCAGTGTAAGAAGCCTAATCGCACATTCAGACTTGACGGACGACTGAGCTTTGCGGAGAGGACATTTCTGGTGTCAAAAATCGTATCTCAGTCCCGATCCTTGATTCAGGGATTATCTATTAATTACCTCTATTGTTCAACGTACTTAGGGTATCGTATACAGGATGTTTCAGTTTATTGTTGCATAACTTTAAGATTCGATAGAACTTTTACAATGAATGCATAAAGTTTATATAAACACGGGTCGAAAAATGCGTGGCTTCCGAAATACAGGGTGTTTAAATTTGCTTTCTAAAATAGTGTTTTTTAAATATTTCGAACAAAATTTGATGTATAACAGTGAAAATTGGTATACAGGGGTTTTTTGGTACGACAAAACGAACCATGGGCATAGTTTTATTGTAGCCGCTAGAGGGCGCTCTCTACTGTACCTGTAGTGTATTAAAATGACCGAAAAAATTTTCTTAGTGCAATTTTTTGCTTTTTGAATAAAAAACATGATTCTTCGCACTTTTCAACATAAAAAAGCTCTCTTGTGAATTTTCGTTATAGTTAGCCGTTTTTGAGATATTTCGATTTTTAAGGTTCGATGCATTTTTAATTATTTATGATAAAATAACGTTAAAAAGTCAGTATCTCGATAATTTTTAGAAGTAGGCTGTGCCTGCAAATATATTTGAAATCGAAAGCAGAATAAGGTTAAACGTCAATTAGTTGACAGTTAGTTCTGTTATCTGTTGAAACCTGAAACGTTTTTTTGCAACTGTGAATACACGAAATTTAGTTTCTTTTACCTGTTTTTTTTTTGTAAGTTTTATGAAAATGCCATTTTTATTCTCCAATCAAGAGTTAGCGGATATTCATTTTGTGTATGGCTTTGTAAATGGAAACGCAGCAGAAGCAGCCAGAGAATACGCACGAAGATTTCCAAACAGACGACATCCAACTCGCTCAGTATTTGTAAGAGTGCATCGCCAAATAATTGAAAATGGTTTTGGAAATCTCCAAGGGGATCAAAACATAAATGTTCGTCAGCGCAGACTTACCCGTATGATTCTGCGTGAGTTTGATAGAGATCCGACCACAAGTGTTAGGAGAGTTTCTGGTGCCTTAGGAATTTCAGCAAGCCATGTTCACCGTGTTCTTAGAAATGACCATAGACGTCCTTACCATTTGCAACCTGTGCAAGGACTACAGCCAGGGGACGGAGAACGAAGAATCACATTTTGTCAGTGGATTCTTGATAGAACTGATAGTTAGTTTTTAAGTAACGTTTTATGGACCGATGAGTCATGCTTCACTAGACGTGTAGTGGTAAATTTTCATAATCAACATATTTGGTCGCATGAAAATCCGCATGCAGTTCGGGAAAGAAATTTTCAGCATGAATTTAGTGCGAACGTGTGTATGGTATCTACCGTAATCGACTATTTGGACCCTACCTTTTGCCTGCAAGGTTAAATGCTGCGACCTTCTTGTAATTTTTAATGGCTGAACATGCAAATATATGGGATGATGTTATGTTAGATTTAAGAAGATTGGCCTGGCTCCAGCTCGATGGTTGTCCAGCTCATTATTCTAGAATAGTTAGAAACTGGCTAGACGAAAATTATCCAGAAAGATGGATCGGCCGTGGAGGACCAGTCGCCTGGGGCCTCCACGATCCCCTGACCTAAATCCATTAGATTTGTTTGTGTGGGGATTTCTAAAAGAAAAAGTGTACCAGATTCCCGTAACCACAAGAGATATGCTAATAGACATAATCAGGAATGCATGTGATGAAATAAGGCCTTATTTGAATAATGCTATACCACGTTCGATCATTCGTAGATGTGAATTGTGTATTGAACAATTGAGTTTACATTTCGAGCAACTACTTGAGATTTTGTATGTTTGTCCTAACTATGCAATAGCATTTTAGTTGTAAATAATTAATTTAATTTGTTAAAAATAATATTGGAAAATTAAACAAATCAATATTCTGTTTTTTTTGTGTTTATTTGGAGTTAGGAATTATTGCTGTGTTTAAAAACACAATCTAAACGATCATCTTAATTACTTGTAATGCCCAAATCGAAAATGTGAAAAAAATATTATTTTCCCATAAATAATTAAAAATGCATCGAACCTTAAAAATCGAAATATCTCAAAAACGGCTAACTCTAACGAAAACTCACAGGTGAGCTTTTTTATGTTGAAAAGTGCGAAGAATCAGTTTTTTATTCAAAAAGCAAAAAATTGCGCAAGGAAAAAATTTTCGGTCATTTTAATACACTACAGGTACGGTAGAGAGCGCCCTCTAGCGGCTACAGTAAAACTATGTTTTGTCGTACCAAAAAACCCTTGTATACCAATTTTCACTGTTCTCCATCAAATATTGTTCGAAATATTTAACAAAAACTATTTTAGAAAGTAAATTTAAATTATATTAAATTTCGGAAGCCACGCATTTTTCGACCCATGTTTATATCGACTTTATGCATTAATTTTAAAAGTTCTATCCAATCTTAAAGTTATGCAACAATAAACTGAAACACCCTGTATATAACTTTAATACATTTGAAAGCAGGGATATTCACCGAACTGTATCCACCTCACTATGAGGTTCGGTAGATTCGAAGCGCGGGTGCTCACCTCTCGACTTCCCCCTCTTTCCATCGCTGCCTGGCACCCCAATTCAAAACAATTAATTAACGGGATTAGTGCATGTCCTTCGGATAAATTCGGGAAATTAATTACGAAATGAAAATAGCATGAAATATCAGCGGAGCGCGAACGAACTCGCGTTTATCATCATAAAACAAACTGAGTATTCGAATCGACTGCCGTTGCCTGTCAGCCTCTGTTTAATTCACTCCTCGTCCTGTCCGATCGACGGAAAACAAGAGGCAATATCGGGAATAGATTCGAAACAGAGTGGGCTATGATCCGCAGAAAAACTACATGAATATTAGTGCAGGCTGCTACCGACGCGCAAGTTAGAGATAAAGTTTTTGCCCCAAATGCCAGTCAAACAAGTAGACGTAACACGTCCATCGCTCTCAGCTTTTATAGCGAGCCTTCAAATTGACAGAAACTATGGATTTATCAGCTGAATATTACGAAGACGGCAGTAATGATTTAATTCTGAATCGTGCCATACGTTCGTTTTTTAATTATGATAATAGTAACACCAAATTACATTCGCAGAATCTGTTCAAAGCCATAAACAGTCGGGCAATGAGCCGTATTCATAAAAGAGAAGCATATCCTCGGAAGCATGAGGTAAAAGTATAAGGTCTTGCTTAGGAGAAAAATGTAGAAGTATAAGCATATCCTTGTTTCCATATTCATAATGATTACCTTATACTCGCGAGGATATCCTCCTAGAGGAAGTAAAAGTTTGACTGGTATTTGTATCTTGAGCGACATGTCCTGACTTGTTGCAGCTTGTAGTTGACGTGGGAGTTGGTTCACTCAGCATCACTGATAGTTGTACTCCAGAGCTTACACAGACCGTTCCGTATTTTTACTGGATACAGTATTTTATCAAATTAGTAAGCATGTCATCCTCAAGTGATGAGGAAACTATAGAAAATAATGGCAACGACCTGCAGTTCATCGCAGATGAAATTGCCATTGCTCCCATTATTTTGCAAAAGTCATCAGTTCCAAAAATAAAAATGAGAAAGGACGATGCCTTGAAGAAGATGTTGAAAAAATACGAATCAACATTCGGTAAACGATTGGATACTAAAGGGTTATTAAAAAAAATCAACAACATGAAATCAAGATTTCAGCACCTGGAGTAGGATTTCTGAAGGGAGTCATAAGGCATGGCTCAATACCATAACCGTCATCGCCAAGTAGTACATTTGCTTTATTCATTAGTCGTAATCTAATCTGTGAATTTCTCCATATTCCGAAATCATGCACTGATCTAGGCCAACTGACATCTACACTTGTGAACATCTCTCTGAAATCACAAGTGGCTTGCACATTTAAAGTAGGTTTCCCTTTTCGGTTGATATACTCATCTCCATAGCGATTTAGTTTCAAGATTCCTATATGTGTACAATCAATTAGACCAATTGTGTCAGAAATTTATACATGTTTTGTCATATCTGCTTGGCCTCCATCAGTTCATGATTGGTAGTTGGAAACTTGATCCATTCGTTCGACAGTCCGACATACCGCTGCTTGACTAACACCTAGTTCCTTACCAATACCTTGTTGATATCCAGGGTCACCGAGATAGCGTAGACATATCTTCATTTTATGAATACATGAAGGTGCTCCTTCTCGAATTTCCTCATTCTCAACTGAAAATCTGCCCGCAAGCCATTGTACATTTCATTCATCGAACTGATATAATTTTTTGAAGTCACAACCAAGTGAAGTTAAACGAGGTTTGCACGTTTTAACATCCCTAACATCCACAATTTCCGCCTTCATCGTTTGATGACCTTTCGTTAAGAAGTTGGGTCTGCTACTGACCACACTCAGAATTTTTTAAGGATATGCTTCCCATGCCAAGTATAAGGTGAAGATTATGAATATCCTTTTACTTATGCTTTGAAGGATATGCTTATACCCAAAAAGCAAAAGCATTTACTTCAAATTATTATAAATACCATCTGATGGATTTCCTTCAAAATTTGCAAGTACAAGGATATCCTTTGTTTTATGAATACGGCTCAATAAGTTCACTTACATATTTGTTCGGTATTGTGAAATGGAGTAATACAGACCGTGAAGAGCTAGACAGAACACAAATCTGCGAGCCTCAGGGAGCCAAATTACAAAACTACTTTGATAAACATCTAAATCGAAAGATAGCTGCTGTAGTGGAGACAGATGACTCATTTACCCCTTTGAGCTTTCGGCAACCTCGGCCAATAAGGAGAGAATGCTGGGAGAAGAAAAGTCTCCAAGGCCGTTACCCAAGCCAAATCAGACGTGACAACATTGATAAAGCTTCCTCATTCACGTATTTGAGAAAGGAATATCTCCAGCCAACAACGGAAGGGTTCGTAGCTGCCATTCAAGACAAAGTCATAAAAACAAAAAAGTATGAAAAACATATTCTCAAATCCAACGTTGCAGGTGAATGTAGCAGGTGCAACCAGGCGGGGGAAATCATCAAACATATAACTGGAGCTTGCCCTGCGTTGGCAGCTAGCGATTATTTGGGAAGACACAACCAGGTCGAAAAAATATTTCATTCACAGGTAGAAAGTAAGCTTAACTTGGTACAATCGGCTCCGCCATATAACCAGTACTCGCCTGAGCGAGTTCTAGAATCAAAGGATGGGATCGTCCATTACTGACCGACAAATTTGTAGACTTTAATAATCCCGATATTGCATTGTTAGACAAAAGCAACCAATTTGCACAAATAATTGAGGTTGGAATTCGGCTTACACATAACATAAAGCGAGGTAAAGCGCGAAAAATCTGTTAAATACCAGAACCTGGCGATTGAAATGAACAGGATTTGGAAATTGAGGGAAGTGCAGATTGTTCCCATTGTCATCTCTGTGGAAAGGAGCAAGTCTGTTCAAGCTCCAAGATTTTGGACCTTCCAAACAGCCTTCATATATTACTCCGAAAGGTCGTTATATACTAAGTGACATATAAAATATTACGTATCTTGAAAAGTGACATTATATCGATTTTTTGACATTATATTGGTATTTGTAGGTTTTTCTACAAGATGTTAACTTAGCACTAGATGATGGATATGTTATGAACTCGTTTTGTAGTTGTACGTGTTGCCTAAACGTCTTGAGGCTTCAGTTATCAATGTTTGGCTTTGATGCGATGTAAAATTTGCATCGGAGATGGCATGACTGGAGGTAACGGCAATGCATAGGTGCATAGTGAGGATTTGTGTGCTAATCATATGTCTTGATTTTAATTCCATTGGATTCTTGTCTCAAATACACTTACTTGAGATTTAAAGCTAGAAATTATTTGCGCATCCACTGTTTCTTATCCAGTCTGGAAATCACATTTGCAAATTTGCTGAATTTCAAAAATGAGAGAGATAAGAAATAATTGTATTCACTGCATACTGTTGAATTACAAGTCATGTATACTAACAGTAATTACACACAGCGCGGGCGAGGTGGTGATTTCCCGTAATTCTCCAAACAAAAACTTTAAAACTCAAAAAAACGTAAAAAATCGTATTTTATAACTTTGAACATAATTCAAAAAGGACAACATATATGTTAAATAACCCGTTGCGCACAACTAATAGATATACTTCATTGCATATTCAGTGATGATTTTCTCACTCAGCAAGTATCACTGATTTTACACACACATAATCATCCAGATGCGATCTTGCTATTCAACTAACTTTCTTCTCCAGAGATGAAAACTACATACTACTCGGCTTCACAAAACATATGCAACCAACAATGCGTGTAGTTGACCCATTCCTCGATAGATAGACCTCACAACGATCCTAGTGAGCAAACGTGCAATAACTGTTTGCACCCTAAAAACCACCTAGTCTGCAATAAGACATTTTATAGGTATTTTTGACATTTTAAAGGTTTTTTACATAATACTCACGGCACGAAATTTTTTTCTGAAGGCTTTTTTGTCATATCAGAATCCGAGCAATATGAACATGTTTACCTAATATTCCGTGATTTTTCTGTGTGCAAGGGTAAGTAGGAGACGTGGTGAAAGATGGAACGTGCAATATTCCATCGAACCACATATTAATCGCACTGTGGGTTTTATGATAGCAGGTCAGTATTAGTGTTCGTTCGAGCTAGCATGGCTACCCAGCGCTATATCCACGAAGTTTTATAACCACATCTGCTTCCCTTTTTGGAAAAATTACAAGAAACAAGATCTACTTTTTCAGCAGAACATTGCACGGCCTCATGTCGCACGTGTTAGTTTAGACTTTTTAGAATGTAAAATGAATAGGCTGGACCAGACATCTAACATCCCTCTTCTGGGCAGCAAAAACGTCTTATTAATTTGTGCTGCTACCCCAGAAACGCACAAAATAACGAAGTCTGCTACTAACATACGCATGGTAAAACAATAGCAATTGAGCACTGACCTTAAATTGTTCATCAAAAATGCTACTCTGAGTGTAGCTTGAAGATTAGTGATTGGAAATGAAATCTCCAACTCAAGCACGGATCTAAGTGGATACTCGTCGCATCAAATTGTCACAAGCTCTCTGTCTATTATGGAACCTCAGATCTACTGTTTTTGTCTGATCAAGGGTAAGCCATTCCTATTAAACCAACTGTTGATGCTGTCAATGATGAGGCCACATTTTTAGCACAAGTATCGACTGCAATTTGTCCGAAGTGTCATTCGCATTCGGTTGGCTGTGACAGATTATTCAAACCTTTCTATAATTGGTTCATTCTGTTAAATAATTTGGGTAAATCAATATGACGGAAACCAGAGATGTACCGAATTCCGACTCAAGTATCTCATCGTTCTTAAATTTTTAGTGTTCCTCAGGTTTCGTATAACTAGCGTTGTAAACATTTTCCTTTTGACAAAAATCTCGACAATAGCAGAAAATAACTTTTTTCTCTTAAGAGTGCATGTAAATTTTATATCGATGATCTAAGCACCTAAACTGTAGATGTCAAAGTTCATTAATAATGTGTCAATACATAAAATAGAATTTCAGACATTTGGTGGTGACTTCTAGCGATCATAAGTACAATATAAGCTTAGTCATCGGAGTCAGACAACGGAAAGTAAGCAATATTGTAGTGTGCGAAAAGGTGACACCTTCGAGTGGTACTACCGAGCCTTACCTCCACTTCCCTGCATGTGTCTTCCAACACCGTAAACGCCATGTCAATCATAAGAGCCTTAAGTGCTCCCCATGCAGCCAGCCTTGCCGGGAGACATTATGTGGTTTCCGAGAGAGTGACGACGTATAGGTTGGTAGTACCTAGGCCAGTGTCACTTCTCGCAGCTTTTGTTTAGTTAACGGGCTTCCGCCAAGCTGGTTTATTCTGAGATATCGCCTCTATAGAGGATTCGAGATAACAACAATGCAAAAAATAAGACTCTGTTACATGGCTTAGGATGCGATTATTTATTTTGAACTGGTTGAGTAACCGGCGAAACACCAGTAGAGTTTCTTTATTTGTGAATTTAGTTTTCACTTTTTGCTGGAAAAATGCAACCACACAACTAGACATCATTCATGCATGGTTAAACTGCTTAATAATAATAATAATAAAGGGTCTTTATTGCACTAAACATTTAGTACATTACGAGGGGCGAGTATTAGCGTTAGCTATTCTTCCACCTAACCCCGTTTTGATAAGTTATACGAAATTACATAGAAATGGATGACATTAACTATGATACATACATTTAAATCGGTTTGTTTTAAACCAACAAAACTGTGATCAAAGGGATTTTTTTTTTAAAATCAACCATAATTAACCAATAAAAAAAATATAAGTGGCAATTCATGTTTCGAGAGAAGATCGGACTTCAATTTTAATTTAAAAGTTTTAATATTCGCAATATTTTTAAAATGAAAATGAATACTGTTGTAATATTTAACGGCATTGTAAATAAAAGTTCTTGAATATAAAACAGTACGGTGGACTGGCAGTATAAAGAAAGCCTGATGCCTTGTGTTAATATTATGCGTGCTGGATCTGGTAATAAATTTTTCAAACAGGTATGGGGGTGATGCGGATAGTAAAATACGATGCACAGAACTTATAACAGAATACTTGTATAGATTATCTATAGTTAACCAATTGAGGTCAGAGTACGTATGCGATATATGATCAAATTTCCTCAAATTATTTATGTACCTACTACAAGTATTTTGCATTATCTGTAGACGTCTTTTATTCGCAGCAGTTAGGTAGGGTAATAAATTATTAGCCCATACGAAATCTTAGACAATACCAAGCTTTCACATAGCTGTTTTTTCAATTGCTTACCAGTGATGCAATTTTTTGCAAATGGCAGCCGGAGCGAACCGTAACATTGCCTCAAAACGTGCTGTAAGTGTTTTTCAAACATCAGGTCTTCATCTAAATGTAAGCCCAAAATTTTGGCACATTCTGAATAAGGGATGATTTTTCCTTCGATTTGAACGTCAATTTTGCTTATAAGATTTGCTCTTATTTTGATATTACCAAATAGCAAGGCTTCACACTTCGATGGGTTGAGCTTGAGGATATGTAACTTGCAATAGCGGCTAATACTTGACAAATATTCATTGATTTGGTCTTGGGCTTCAGAGTAGCGTGAGGCTGGAAAATCATACTTTACCTGAGTGTCATCGGCAAAGAATTGCACATGACAGTGCTTGACAGCATCTTGACGATCCGCGGTGTATAACAAAAAAGCAATGGAGCTAATACGGAGCCTTGAGGTACTCCGGACTGAACCTTATTTGGCAAAGACATCTGACCATCACCCACAGCCACTTGCGACCGATCACTTAAATATGACTTGATGAGCTTACAAGCAAGATCATCAAAGCCATAGTAATGATATTTGGCTACAAGCAGTTTGTGATTCAATGTATCAAATGCCTTCGAGAAATCTAAAAGGACAAGAGCACACAAGTTTTTATTGTCAAGCGCGGAAATTATGCCATCGATCAAGTCCACTAAAGCCGTAGTAGTGCTATAATTTTTTTTAAAACCCGATTGATGAACACTTATAATATTATTTTTGTCTAAGTACTCGTAAATCTGGATATAAGCTGCGCATTCCAGTATTTTGGATAGAAGAGGCACAAGACTTATCGGTCGTAGGTCGTCAAATGACAAAGGATTCGAGGTTCTGGCGAGTGGTTTTACCATTGCTGTTTTCCACGCGCTTGGAAAATAGCCTCTCTCTAAGCATAGATTGATAATATGCAACAAATAAAGATTTATAGCGGGATAGCATAATTTTAACATCCGCAACGTAACTCCGTCATTACCAGATGCATTGGAACCAATATGACTGATTATAGATGCTAAGCTTGTCAAGTCAATTAAATTGAAAGAACATACCCAACTAGCAAAGTAGTGCTATAAGCTTTTGGTAAAAGAACCGTTCAGCCATAAGAGCTCTCTATTGTTGTTGCCTGAACACCAAAACGCTGGCTTAATGTTGTGTGGAATGCAAATTTGCTTTCTGCAACATATTTGCTCTAAAATGTGGTGTTTAAACTATTCTTATAGCATAGTTATACAACACCTTATAGGACAAATTTTTAACTGTTGCATAAACGTTTATACAACTATTTTATACGGCATATTTGCACGTTACTCAAAATGGTTGTATTGTGGCATCCATGGTAACCTTTATAAAACAAACCCGAGCCTTGTTGTATTGCTGTGCAAATTTACTACTTTAGCCAATAAATTGCTCCCAACGGAAGCACTTATACAACTGTTGTTTAGTAACTGCTAAAGGATGTACATATGCAACAATATTACAACTTTTGTAGTACACAATTGCTGTGCTCGGCATACTTCACCATAACCTAACTTTCTGCTGTCATATTTTTGTTAAAATGCCATAACCAATGTTTTAAGACAAACAACGCATGCATATTGGTTCAAAAGGTTTTATCAACTGTTCAAACAGAAGATATATGTAGATCTGGTACAAATTCTGGGTAAATCATTCGACTCTGTCGGTATTTTATTTCAGACATTTGTCAAATTGTTGTATAACACCTGCAGGCAACACCAAAATATTCTAATAAACTAAAGACAACATGGACGATGCCATGATTATACACAACCACCCGCCATATTGGGCAAACATTTATTCCTCTATTTAATATTAAATAATTATGTTTCAGTTCGAAGTTACAGATATAAAGTGATAAACATTAGTGTAATTGTGTCTAATTCTAGGATTTGTGGAAGATTTAACGCAGATAAGTTCAGTTTTCCATCTTAAAAATCTAGACATACTTTTGATTATTAAAATATGAATCAAATACGAAACCCGTAGAAATTGCGTAACTACTTTGCACGATAATCACAATAAAATTTGCTGCGCAAGTAATTCAATAGCCTTGTATCACAGTGTAGAAGTTTATCATATACCTGTGTATGAAATTCACAATGACCAATATGTAAGTAAACAAGATGACTGTAATGTGTTAGTTATATATTCTTCACTTCGTCTATACAATACGTAAGAAATAGTTTGGTTGCAATAAATTAGAATCACGTAACAGAATAGTTATATAGTTGACAAAAACTGAATCTTGCACTGACGCAAATGTCGTATAGCGGCTGCAAGAGGCTTACACTTTTGTTGCATAACTGTTACCTGCAGCCTTTCTACAACCTCTTCAATGACTGAAGTGTCCTATTAGGTGTGCCCATTCCGCTTGTATAGCTGTTCTAAGAGGGTTTTGTCAATGTCCTTACAGTTTACAATGCTGTGTAAGGAATACTGTATAATCATTCTTGCAAACTCTAATAGGAGTGATAATTGTTAGTTGGGTATTTAATAAGAATCCATAAATTAGAAGTGTTCGCAGTGCCAAACCTCCATTAATCAACCAATCAAATCTTCCTTCACCTCTTTCACTCACACTCCAGCCACGAGTATTATTAGCAAGGACGTCAAAACGGGGGAGCGTTGACCTTCCTGCGAAATTTAGAGTTAGGAATTGTATCGATTCTGTAGGCGGAACGCAAATTTATGGATCGAACAACCCAACAGATTTATCGCCTTAAAATTACTTCTATTTATTTGATTACTTGGCATGTCGACCTCTATTCGTAAGCTACGAGGTTGTGTTTTTGTCTTTCACTGCATAAAAATCATCGATAACTGGTATTCTGGAAAAAGATGGTTAGGCGTTTTTCATACCCATCAACAATACATCTAGGACATGACGTTTTGTCTTTTGTCGTCAGTAATCAACTTGATTTTTTTCCATAGGCGCCGTTTTGGACTTATGCACATGTGATTAGAACTTGTAATATGATTCCAAAGATGTATGTGTCATACCATGACATTGTTAAACGTTAAAAGTTATTTCAAAAAAATAACGTCAACCTAACAGTTGGCATCGAAAATGATAGCTTGTCACATGTTTATCCGATTAAATGATCAATGCTCTAGTGTGAGAGGAGCATGCATGAAGCATATTCAAAAAATATGCCCATCTCTCTACTATAGCAGGCATTATTTTAATGATGTGTGCATCGGTTTAGATATGACGGATACTAAATGTGGTAAGGAAGCTATAATATCGTCGAGGCTTATATTAACACTACATCTTTCTATTAGTTATATACAGTTTTTCGGTACTACCCTTCCCTTAGCTAATATGAAAACTTGAACAGTTCACAGTTGAACAGTTTCAGAATTATGAGTTAAGGCTATTAAGATTACTTTTTAGAAATATGAAGTGCTATGATATCTACCTATACATATCATAATCTGTACAATATGACAGTGTTTAGAATCGGAAATAGGGAATGATCACATGTGCATAGTCTATGAAAACTAAAGGAATGCTTGGCTGATATCAACTGTTATCTGATAATATCAGGGCCTACTCAGGAAATTATGGCCTTTTTAAATAACAACCGCTTGGCATTGTCAATTTATAACACATTGTAGATTTAGGAATCAGAATTAAAAACGCAACAAACCACTATGCCGTCTATGGAATTCTAATTATGCCAGCTTGTAGAGGGAAAAAAGTAGCAATGCATTTGAAATAAGGTCAGACAAGGAATAAAAGCTTTTTTGAGAAAAGTCTGTTTTTTTCTCCGGAAATATTAATAATTTTGGAAGTTGTTCTTATTTATTTATACCCTTCGTGGTACACTAGCGAAATTATTAGGAAAGTCAAGCATAAAGCAAAGTTATATACGAAGTACAAATAACCATCTACATGAACAATACAAACGTCTTAGATCTGAGGTAAAGCGTCAAATATCTCTGGCCTATAAAAATTATACACGTAATGTTGAGATGTCCATCTCTCAAGATCCTAAACATTTTTGAAGCTTCATGCATACAAAAAATCGAACTACTAGGATTCCTGATAAAATGAAGTTGAACGACGTCCCACTGAACGATCCCTACTGTGCTGTCAATGCATTTGCAGATTTTTTTAATAGTGTTTTTGTTGATCCACCTAATGATTTTATTGAAGGCAGGAATCCTACTAGTCAGGTTAACATATTTTTCAATAACATTCATAAAAATGACATTATTGCTGCATCTAAAAAACTCAAGAATAGAGTAACCGCCGGCCCAGACAACATCCCCTCGTTCATAGTCACAGATTGTATGCATGTCTTTGTTAAGCCGTTATTAAAAATATACAATATGACTATAGAAACCAACCCATTCCCTGATATTTGGAAACTTTCTAGAGCGACACCTATTTTCAAATCAGGGGCAATACTGATATTAAAATAGAGCGGTGGCAATATTGTCGTATTTCTCCAAATTGCTGGAGATAATATTGCATAATAGAATTTACTCCGCAGTTCATAGATATCTGTCCCCTTTTCAGCATGGTGTTCTTACTAAGAGATCAATCTTCACTCAGTTCGCTATTGAATGTGTCGATCGGCAAGGTCAACTAGATGTAGTATATACCGATTTTTGCTAAAGCGTTCGATAGGGTGGACCATGGCATACTTTTGAATAAACTTTTTTATTATGGATTCCATTCATCAGCTTGTTATTTTGATCTTAGGATTGTCCTGTAAATGGTTTCCTTAACTGTTGGGCAATAAACGCTATTTATTTATTGTACAGGGTGTCCGCAAAGTTGGGGTTTCCCTTTTCAGAAACAACTGCCCTTGAAATAACAAAGGTAATGTGTAGTAAAACGAGGGCGACCAAGTAAAAAAAAATAAAGGAAAAAGTACTCACTCTCCAGTTGACGTCTCTACCCGAAATCATACCGCTCCAACAGAAAATGAAATCAGCTGATGCGCTACCGAGCAGACGCAGGCAAACAAGGAAGGCAAAATGTTGCGTAAAAAGTCTAGGTATTGCATCCCGTCCAATCGATTTGGGAGAATAAATGGTCCAATAAGCATACCGTTCACCATGACAGCCCAAACATTCATCGAAAATGTTTGTTGAAAATGTGCCCGACGGACAGCGTGCGGATTTTCTACTGACCAAACATGAGTGTTGCGAAAGTTATTCATCCCATTACGCGTGAACGTAGATTCGTCTGTCACCAATATGCACTTCAAAAATTCCGGATTATTGTCATGTTGATGCAACAACCACTCACAAAACCGCACTCTTGCTGGAAAATCGTCAGGTTGAGGGGCTTGTACACGTTGGACGTGAAACGGATACAGCCCCTCTTCACGCAGCGTTTGCCACACTTTAGTTTTTGATACTTGCACTTCTCTAGCCACGTCTCTAGTGCTTGTTGAGGGATTCTCGTCTACGCGATTACCTCTACACGCGTGACTGTAACCGTCGGTTGAAGGTTGCATACTGACCTGACACACTGACCCCGATCCAGTTCTGTCGTCGGGTTGAGCTAGTGTCCTAGTACCAACCGGGGATGTCGCGGCTACAGGACGGTATTCAGATATTTTTGATGTTGCAGAGCCCTTTATCTCGGTTCCCTTAAGACATTGGTGTATATGGTACAAAGAAAGATTGCTTATGTTTTCAAGATCTACACGTCGTATAAAGGAAAACCCCAACTTTGCGGACACCCTGTATATTTCTTACCTTTTCTGAAATCACAATGGTCAGAGTCGAATTTATCGTATAGCTTTCACCATTATTCACGGATACAACTACAAAAAATGCTAGGTAATTATTGAAAAACAATAATGCAGATCTATTATATCCACGAAGTGGTGTTCGAACATGTTTGTATAGGAACATTGACTGCGATGTAACATTTTATAACAACATTCGTCAATTGCATGTCGCTTTACAATCGCTGGTCATTTTAATAGTGTTACGTAAATCCGGGGCCCCAGAGCTCGCTTCCCAACCATTCCGAGCACGCGAATATATCTGATGTCTGTGCATAATAGTTTATGTTTCAAATTGAGGGGAGTAGCGGTTGGTGCGAGGAGCCAAGGGGCAAATTGAATTTCCACCAGCAATTACACTTCATAAAAGTACCCGTGCGTTTGATAAAAACGTTAATATTTAGGTTATATGTAAAATAGAATATTCAATCATCCAGCTTTTATTATAAATAAATAATAAACCGTAATTACATTTACAGGACGATATAAATTTATTCACAGGTTGCCCCAGACGGCAACCTCACGTGTTTAGAATACAAAAAATAAGGTGGCAGCAAATGTTAATTTCTTTGAACGATATCGCGTTCTCTGACAGCATAGAGACCGATAACAGTTAACTAAAACTTATTTAGTTTTGCAGAAACTCACTGGTTTTAATGCTATAATGGTTGCTTGTTCACCACCCAATACAGGATGTTCATTTGGAATTTTGTAGAAAACCACTGATTGAAAGTAAAAACCCCGAGACACGTCAAAATAACGGGTGATTTTTTAAGAGGTATAGGATTTGATTTTCAAAAAAAACACAAAAAATTTGAAAAAACGATTAAATCTTTATTTGAGTCGATAGAACGGTCGATATAATTTAATGTTTAAATATTATTTCATGTAAATGTTGGCCGCGGCTCCGCTTTAGATGGCCCATGCGCAAGGTCCAATTTTGGCATACTCTCTCCAACATATCGGCCGGTATGTCACGAATAAATGCTTCAATATTGGCTTCCAGTGCGTCAATCGTTGCTGGTTTATCCCTGTAGACATTAGTCTTAACATGGCCCCACAAGAAATAGTCCAACGGCGTTAAATCACACGATCTAGGCGGCCAATTGACGGGCCCCAAACGTGAGATAAACTGTTCACCGAACTCGCCTCTCAATAGGGCCATTGTTTCGTGTGCGGTGTGGCATGTGGCACCGTCTTGTTGAAACCACATGTCAGCCAAGTCCAGCTCTTCCATTTTGGGCAAAAAAAAGTTTGTTATCATCGCACGGTAGCGCTCGCCATTCACAGTTACGTTCCGGCCATTGTCGTCTTTAAAGAAGTACGATGATGCCACCGGCCCATAATCCACACCAAACAGTGATTTTTTCGGGATGCATTATTAGCTCTTGCAATGTTTCTGGCTGGTCTTCACTCCAGATGCGGCAATTTTGCTTGTTAACGTACCTTTTCAACCAGAAATGAGCTTCGTCGCTGTGGATCTTCCTCCAACTTTGCCAGCGCCCATTCACGAAATTGGAAACGTTGTGGGAGGTCGTGTGGCTTCAATTCTTGCACCAGCTGTATCTTGTAAGGTTATAATCCTGTCGCAAAATTTTCCACTTAGTGGAGTAACAGAGGCCCAATTGCTGCGAACGGCGGCGAATCGACATTTCACGGTCATCACTAACACTGGCGGATACAGCTGCAATATTTTCCTCAGTCCTCACTCTACGTCTGCGTGTTGGTGGTTTAATGTCCAAGAATGTAAACTGGATTCGAAATTTACTCACAAGCATCCGAATAGCTCCCTCAGTAGGCCGACCAAATTGCCCATAAATTGCAAGCAGTACTCAATGCACTCTCTTAACCGAGCATGAATTTTGATAGTAAAATTCAATAATTTGCAAGCGTTGTTCGTTCGTAAGTCGATTCATGGTTAAATTATGGACCACACTGAACAAGTTTGAAAATGACACAAGACACGGTTCATGCGTCATCTGTCAAAAACAGTGTTGCCAAAAAGATACTAGCAAAAAAATCACCCATTATTTATCAAGGACGACAACTTTTTAACCAAAAATTACTTCACCCTCTGCAACCCCCCCCCCTCCCAGAGTCATTCCGTTAAAAATTTCTAATGACAAGAAATATCGAGTAATAGCTTGTTTGAAAGGTCTTTAGAATTCCCTTATTTTGACGTTCCATTTTTTAAAATCGGTTGATTCGTCTTTAAAAAATTAGAAAAATCTTTATTCATCTCAATTTGTTCAGATAGAAAACAAAAACATACGAAAATATCACTTATTGTTCCAATACGTGTTCCAAATGTTGCCGGTTATTGGCCAAACAATGATGTAAGCGATGTTCAAATTCCTGACGGACATTTTCAAACACATGTTGTGGGATATCATGGCAAACACAATAGATTTCAAATGGCCCAATTAAAAAAAGTCTAATGGCGTCAAATCAGGAGATCTAGCAGGCCATTCTGTAGGCCCTCTTCGGCTTATCCATTTATCTGAAAACTCGTCATCTAGCCATTGCCGAACCGGAAAAACATAGTGAGGAGGAGCGCTGTCTTGATTGAAATATATTTCAGCCTCATCAAGTATAGGGATCCCATCCTCTTCAATTTGGTTTTCAATGGTTTCAGTGATAAGCAATGGCTCAATCACTTGGTTTCCTAAAATGCCTGCCGATACAATAATTTTTTGGGGGTACTGGGTCTACAAAAGCATGAGGATTTTCATTACTCCAATATCTGCAGTTATTTTGGGCACCATAAATAGGATCATTTCCACTCTTTCGGCTAGTGTGAAAACCATTTTGGAAGGAAAAATAAATACAGTTCGCCCAGCATATCTGTGATGATGCGAAAAGAAATCAGGTTGTTATTTGGTTGTAGTTTCCATTTTCAATTATAAGCGAATTGTAGATTTGGTAAACCCTAGCGGGAACATTTTGAACACTTATTGTAATAAAAAGTCATATTTTCGGGTGTGAACAAATTAAGTTAAATAAAGATTTTTCTAATTTTCTCGAAAACCGATCGACTGATTTAAAAAAAAAAAAACGTCAAAATAAAGGACTTCGAAAGACCTTTCTAACAAGCTATTAGTCGATAACCTCTTTTAAAAATTTTAAGGGAATGGCCCTGGTGGGCGATGGTGAAAGTGGATGAAATAGTTTTTGGTTAAAAAGTTGTCCTTCGTGACAAATCTTTTGACATGTCTAAGCGTTTTTTCTTTTAATCAGTAGTTTTCGATAGATTCATGGTGGGAAGTTTCCAATTGCACATCCTGTATGATTATTAATGGCCGGACAATATTTTTGATGAGCATAATCTTTTATTTGACATCGATAAAACAACCCCTTTTACGTAAAACATCTTTGCTTCATTTTTCTTTCTATAAAATTGCCCTTTGTGCCGTTCTTATGGCGATAGAGGCTCTTAGGGGAATTAATTGAAAATCGTTTTTCTGTAAATAACGTTGGAATGACAGTGTACGATTCAACGAAACTTAACTTATTAGTAACCGATCGGGGTCTTACATGATGGTTTAGATGGTTTAGAAAATCCGTAACGGAATATTCCTAATTATTTATACCCAGTAGCTGAGAAGAAGACTCCTGTTTCAGTACGGTTTATCGATGTTAATTACTGGATCCAACATAATAGATTCGCCCATTTCTAAAAACAGTAATTTTGGTAATAGATTTTCAAGTAATACCCCGGTAAGCCCCAGGATATAAAATTCAGACCAGTTATTGGGTTTCAGATTCTTATTGATCTTTTTGTGGATAATCTATAGTGTAAATCGCTAGAAACAGGATCGAAACAAGACTTTATCAAAAACGGATCATTTTTTTATCGAAATCAAAAAAGAATATCGTTCAAATAAGTAAACAGACTGACTCACTGTATCATGTGCGGAGCTTTTCCTATGGGACACCCCTCCTGAACGCAGCTGCTACTCGCTCTAGCACACAAATCAGGGGATAGAGGACCGTCGTTTTCACTCTCAGAAAATACTTCTGTATATTTAATACGGACTGTTGACAGTGTAATCGTACCATCCGGCATTGCTATGTTTTATATCAAGGATCAACAAAGGTAAACATGAATCGCACGTCTATGACAAGGGAGTACAGTGACAAGAATACATGTGGAAGGCTCAGTTGTTGAATTTTTTCAAAAGGGGCATGCAAAACTAAAAAAACGTCTGAGCATACAGAAACAAACGTCCACGTATAGAGGCGGATTGTATATACAGGGTGACTTCGAAGTTGAGTCATTTATTTTAACAGTGAGTAGATCTGATCAAAAGAAATGTTTTTTCCTTTACCATTTTTCCTGTAAAATTAAAGTAACAAAGTTATAGCCTTTTGGAAGTTTGAGTACCGCCCTGTCTCAATAATAATATCCTGTGCTCGTGTTTGGCAAGAACGGATATAATCCGCCTTATCGGTTCATCGCATCGGAAACAAAAAAGCGAAAGAATTTGGAACGATGTTTTTACAATTACTTTATTCAGTTCAGTTATACATACCGTCAGTGTCAGTCGAAGGGTTTATCTCTGGTCAGTCCGTAACGCGTGTGAATAGTGTCTGTTGCGTGGCTCAAACGAAATAAAAAATGGCACACGTTTATGCGGATCGGTTTCCCAATCGAGTGCAACCAACCCCTCGTGCCTTTGTTAATGTAGTACAACGGGCTCGTGAATCAGGTGACTTAAGACCTCACAGGGGACCTCACGATCAAATACAGGTCCGCACTGAAATACTTGTCGGGAGGATACTTTATAAAACAAGGTAGATTTTTTTTTTTTTTTTTTTTATTTTTACACACATATTTTGGTTTATCTTCCTTCTACAATCATTATCTGAAAATTAATGACTCAACTTCAAAGTATATGTATATGTATATGTGTGAGGGAGGTAAGAGTTTTACTAAGAAAAATCCTACATGGATATTCCGCTAAGCAATTGAGCTTTAAAAAATATTACTTTTGAGCTAGAATTACGCAAAAGAGTCAGTATTGCGGTGTTTCGGTTAGCCCATCCCTGGCAACCAATATGAGTTGCTCTACATGAACATGACAACGAAGAACTTGGAGGAATTTTCTATATTAGTGGTTTATAATTTGCCAATGACTTGGGAGATAGTGGTCAGTAGGTCAAACCATAAAAATGTCAAAATGAAAAACTTAGTGAGGCTAGTAGATTGTTGTTGTTAATTAACTAATAGATATGTGATTTGTTTTTTGATCCTCATCAATTATAATACGGCACAAAGAACTTTGGGCCATAGTACTGTCACGATTGTGAGTTGGGGGTTAGTTCTGTTCCCGGCATAGCACACTTGATTGGGGTTGCAAATGACTGATGGTCATATAGCACTCGTAAATAATATCTATTGAACATCAAAGTATAAAGAAGTGGCAATTACTCTAGTTTGTAAAGCGCAGCTGGTCTCCGCACAGGGTAGAAAGCGGGAATCTTTCGTTTTTCGATTTATTTGCCCGTAATACCTTTTCATTGGACATTGCCGAGTTCAAAACGGTATACAGCGCTCTAGAACACCGGCAAAAAATACAATTTCTGCAGCATTTGCACGATTTTCAGTACAATAAGTTTTTTTCCGGTCGCTAATTTCAAATCTGATAGTTTATCTCCATAAGAGGATTTGAAGGCCTCTTCAAGGTCATATCAAGGATATTTCAATAGAAGCCTCGGCATTTGATCTCAACGACATGAATTTAGGTTTTTCTCTTCACAACTCCGAATGAGACTCACTGTGAGGGCATCTCAAGGTTATTTCAAGGTTATATCAAGAACGTTTCCAAAACAAGGCGAGCAGCTGGTCCGCACGACCCGTCATTTAGGTTTTTTTGTTCACTCCGAATCAGAGTTCAATTGGTCACTATAGGGGCATCTGAAGATCATTTCAAGGACAAATTTAAGTCCAGCGACACGCCTATTTTCATAAACAAGAGGAAATGGTGGTGTGATTCCCCATTCCTTTTTTAAATTAAATAATAAATCAATAAATAAAACACTATATGAAATTTCAGGGTCAGCCAATGCACAATAGCTGAGCAGTAAAGCGAAGAGTAGGGGGGTTAAGAGCGCCAATGACTTAAGACGGATTAAGCCACAAATACCCGAGATATTAATCGGAACTTGTTTTGCCTTACCTCCCACACAAAAGAAAAGAATATCACAGTAATAACAAAACCTAATTAATTGTATGCAGAGAGTCAAATAAAACAAGATATTTAAAAAAAGAATCACAATATATTATCAAAACAAGCAGCACATAAATATGCTCTACCACTGAAGTGCAAGTTGAAAAAAATATATTATTCAAAACTACCTGACAATAAAATAACTAGACCGTGAATTAACCCTGCAAAACGTTTACCACGGTACACGTTCGAAGGCTTTATAAATATAGACTTCACAAATATTTTAACGCTTAAACCTAAACTTATCTGAACAGTGTTCTTATTTGGATAATGGTGTTCTTCCAGCTATAGCTCTAAGCACAGCCTAGATGTCCTCAGCTCACAAACGCTCAGGCCAAAATCAGTGGCCAGCAGTGGGCAGTTTCTTGCTTAAAAATCTACCCTCTATTCTCTGTCTGAGACAGAACTACACATTTAAAAAACTCAAAACTTAAAGAAAAATCCATGTACACTCTCACAGGAAAACTCTAGTAAAGTTGAAAAAATATAAAAATGTACTAAAGTGATATACCCTCAGAAATTCATCTCTTGTTCTAAAATAAGATTATTGCAGCTCAAAAATCAAAATCATTATCAACGTAATGCAATGCCCAATAGAAGGTGACATGTAGGCACTGCCCTATATTTGAATACGTGAAATGCCAAACAAAATCAAGTACACTCTAAGAATTTCAGTCAGCAACAATCAATATATTAATGTCCATAAGATACCCAATTAAAATGATATCTTACCTGTTCACTTCCAACAAAATCGGCTGCGAAACAGCGCTACAAGGCAGCTACAAAACAAAGCTGAAGGAGCGTGATTGGTGGTTCTCCGCAATGGCTTTCCACTTAAAGGAGGCAGGTATTGAACAAACTTCTTCAGGACATGCATTATTGGACGTAGTCCAATGGTATACAAAAAAGAACTTACCACTGAAGGTTAAAATCCTATTAGAAAATGGACGGGGTAGCACCCAAACAAACACAACTAAACGTAAGGTACAAAATAAAAGGGTACTACTCCATAAACTGGTTTAGGGCGTGAATATCCCAGAATCTGGAAGTTAACGAATAAAGAACGAAAAATGGCGCTGGACGCGTCTGTACAGGAAATTAAAAGAAGGTATCTTGGTAGTAAATCACAGTTCAAAAGAAGGTATCTCGATAGGAAAGCAAATATTCATACACTGATAGTACGTGTAGAAATCACAAGGTGGCGCGCTGGCTACCAACTTTCTACGAGGGACCAACAATATCTTATGAGGAAATTTCTGAGATAATCGTTAATAATACTATAACATTAGTGTCCAAAATATTTCAACACAATACTGAATCGCTGAGAAAGAAACATATAATACGAGCGAAATAAACTATGAAATTTCCAAAAAAAAAAATCATTAAAAAGGGTTTGGCCTAGAAATCGGCACCCTACCATTAATTCGGAGAAATTCAAATTACCGATAAGTGATCAAAAAGTAACAAAAAGTTAAGTGATTGTGGCATGTGACAACAGTATTCGAGTCCAGACGCGTCATATACGTTTTCGCCGTCCTTGACTCGAAAGCAAAGATCAGTTTGTCTCTAAAATGGCGTTTGGAGGAATTTTGATGCCGCTCAAAGGACAAGTCCGAAAAAGTTTAATAACCGTGTTCCACTACCTACCATAATATGGCAATATATGTTATAAGGATGTATATCTTGATAGTTTGCAAGAGTTAGCAAAAACTGACACTACATTTTATCTAAAAGTACTTCAAGGTTGACAAACACCATTTATTTCAATTGTGCTAAACCTAATTAAAAACTTCTTTGAATGATACTACATAAATCCTTAAAACACTAATCTGTTTAATTCACGGTGTTCATTAAAACAACAATAATTATTACATCAAATTAAAGTTCGTACTCTCTTTATTGGACTCCATATTCAGATGCGCAAATATTCAACACACAACACAACGGATGTTCCGAAGCTCTCCCATTTTGCTTTTAAAAAGTAGTGTCGAATTATACACCACAAACTAGACGTTAGATAGTCTGCCATGATAACGGTAGCGCAATCACAGTTCGGATTCCACGGTCAACGCATTTAACTGATAGGCGATAATGTTTATGCATTTTCGATTTTTCGTTTTTTGAATTTTTGCTAGGCTTTCGCTTAGCGACGCCTCCACCGTACTACAGTATATTCAGATAAGAGATAGACCGGACATAAACAAGACCACGTGATCATCGAACGCTGTAACATTCGGCAGGGACGTATTAAGAGTCACGCAGTACATATTTTAGATAGTAGATGCTGCTTTGCGTAACTTTGTAGTAAATTAGCACAATTCGATGTGTATACGATTGGTGATGGATATAGGATAATGTGGGGGTGGGGTAAGAAATATATAATGATGTAAATATACATAAGGGTTTCAAAATTTTCGCTTCGATTTCCAGCTTCGGATGCCGCCTGATGTTTGGTGAAATACAGTCGAATATAATCTCAAAATGGCGTTTAAATTAGCCTAAATTAAAAATAATCGTATATCTCTTAAAATTGCTTTTAGAATATTGATTAGTATATTTTTTGATTTCTAGGTAAATATGTAACCAAATTAAAACGTTCAAAACGTAAAAAAATGTGCATGGTTGAACATTGTCAGAAAGTAGATTCTTGAATAGGTTTTGCCAAAATGGGTTCAAAAATGTCAATAATTAATTAAAAAATACAGTAGCTTTATAATTACTTATAACTTACCGAATTTGATGAACGACATCTTTTATTGGAAAGATGAGCTTGATGAGCTTTCATCATCGCTACTGCCTGAAGCACCAACGTCAATAATGAATGGCTCGACTTGTTCCTCTAAAATATTGTCCAGTTCCCACATTCTCTTTTCAACTTTGTCTTTCACGTGCTTAATACAGTTTTCCCATTTTTGCGCTGTTATTAATTCTAGTGCTTCTTTGAAAAGTCCTTTGAGGTCACAAAATTTAAAAGTTGTATTGTGCTTAGCTATATAATTTTTAACCTCTGCCCATATGAGCTCAATGGGATTGAGCTCGCAATGGTATGGAAGTAAACGGAGCACAGTTTTATTTTGACTTGCTGCCATTTCGTCAATGGCGTATTTTTGATATTCCGCCTTGTGATCCTTGACAATTCTTAATAATTGTACTTTCAGCATTGCTTCTTCAAAGTTGATATTTTTCGAGCGGAGCCAATTTTGAACATCAACTTTCCTTGAAGCCGTTGTTGGGACCTTCTCCATTCTTCGAGAATGATAAGGCGCATTATCCAACACAATTACTGCGTTTTCCTCTAAGTTCGGTAAAATTTTTGAAAACCACTGTTCAAACGATTCGCCATTCATTTCCTCGTGGTAATCTCCAGTTTTCTTAGACTCAAAGCACCACAGACCATCAACAACAAATCCATCCTCACTGCCAATATGGCAGATAATGAGCCTTTTCCCTTTACCTGTAAATCGAAGTACTAACTGGTGTAGATTTATTTCAATAAGCGAACCTTTTTCAAATGTTTTCATCACATTCAGCGAAAAAACATTAAGACATGAGTATCAGATTGCTATAATTGGGATTATTTAGTCATATTGAAAGAAAGAATATTGAACGTCGTATGATTACTCAGCGCTTCACAATTTAATTTAAAGTTATAAACCTTTAAAAAATGAATGATCAGGAACCTGAAATACGCGCAAATATTAATATTAACAAATTATAACTTTATAAAGCTTAAAGTATGAATTAAAATGATTAGAAATATTAGGAACGGTACACAATATAAAACTTAGTAACTTTTTTTAAGTTTATAATATTCGACATATCTTATGATTATATTAAAAAATTATTGAAATATCGAAAACACATAAAAACATGGCTTAAAAAGTTCTAACAAATGAAAATGACAATAAAACAGCCACGCATTTTATCGAAAGTTATAAAAGTTTTGTTACTTGTAATATGTTTTATCTGCCCCCTGGAATTAATGTTTAGAACCTTGTTCCCAAGGTTTGAAAAACATCCGATTGTTGTCTATTACTCGTATTTACCTGCTGGATTTTTTAATCCGGTGGACAGTCCATCTAGAAAGGCCCTCCTGGATGAAGTTACAGAATCATCAACCCATACTTTACTTGTAGTGTGTCCTGCGTTTACCCACGTTTCATCAAGGTAATAAATCTTCCTGTTTTGATTTCTATATTTCCCAATTTTTGTTAAATAATCGCTCCCCCATAGCACAATTTCTTCTCTATCCAGTAGTAAACTATTACGACCCCGTTTTTTCCATTTGAAATTTAAATGCTTCAGTAACGCATGGAAAGTTGATCGTTTGAAATTTGGCAACGTTGTATCTCCATTTACCTCCTGCAGTACTTTATCTATAGTAGGTATTTCATTCCTAAAGAAGAATTCATGCACTTTCCTCCTAATCGCATGCTTATCAGCTTCATCCAATGATTTAACAATACTTTTGCGATGTTTACTGGTCATTGGCTCAGAAAAGGTGTGATTTTTTTTGTATTGTCTTAACACATTAAACACTGATGCGCGACACACCCCAACTTTGTGAGAAACCTTCACATCAATTTCTTTGATGGTTGATGCCTCGTTCTCCTCGCGCTCGATTTTATATATATTCAAAATGACCTCTTTCATTTCTGCACTCAGGTGTCTTTTTTTAGAGCGTTTCCTAGGTGGACTACAGGAGTTTACAACTTCATCGGCAGTATCTGTACTACTGGGCATTTTGCGCAAGCAGTTGATAACAATAACAATCACTAACAAGGTATAACAATAACAACGACAAACTCAACAACTTAATAAGATAACAAACGAAAACGTCCAAAGAAATATCAAATTGCAATGATGCACACGACATACGTAACACGTCTGAACCTGAATGTGACTCTGCCTTGATACGACTGCTCTGCCGCTCGGCATATTCATTTAATTGCGAATTGACCAACGTCGAGACGGCGGCGTTAGCGTGAAAATCACCCGAACCTTTTGTTTACATCCGGTCTATCTCTTATCTGAATATACTGTAGTCAAGATTGTGACTAGAGGTTTTAGTCGCTCGGAACTGAGCAGATCCTCGTTTAAGATTTAAATGACTGTTAGAAGAATAATTCGCAAGAACTCACAAATAAAAAGTGAATTGAACATTAAACTATAAACCAGAGGTACTTACTCTTGTCGACACTGTAGAGCGCAGCTGGTATCCGTACAGGGTAGAATGGCAAGAGAGTCCCCCTGAGAGGGAATGCGCTCACGTGACAGACCGATTAGTTTTTATAGTCAAACTAGCGGATGTGGTTTAGGATATATGTTCGTAAGCTATCGTGCTGGCACATGTACAGCCTCCCAGGCAGCAAACAACATACACTTAGATAGATTG
Source organism: Acanthoscelides obtectus (assembly GCA_963669975.1). NCBI lineage: Eukaryota > Metazoa > Arthropoda > Insecta > Coleoptera > Chrysomelidae > Acanthoscelides > Acanthoscelides obtectus. The sequence goes on from CAVLJG010000003.1 coordinate 20,479,259, forward strand.
TCTGACATTCTAGATGCTCTCTCACCCCTTACTATGTCCCATGTCTAGAATGACAGATATGCATACAGTTCAGAATCGACCCTTAGAGTAGTGGGGAGCTTCGAACTAGCGGCCGACGGCTCTCAATTTAAACTTTCTTAGGTGAGTTTATTAACTGTGAAGTACGACAAACTTCCGGAGCCTCCAAGATACGACCAACTCGAAATCTGTTTATGGAGTAGAGTTACGCGACTGTGGCCTCTGATACCTTTACAGCAGGAAATTTCTATTTGCTTCAGTCTAGGATGATTAAGTTTATACGTCTTAGTGCAAATTAGTTTGGATAGATATTATTAGATGACCGTCTCTAATCCCGACGTTTGTTGAGACGAGGGGAATATGCTGCACTCTTTGAAACTAATCAAAAAAATGTTACACATACTGCCGATATTGTAGGCATTAGTAAACTTAAAGGTAGAGTCAAATCGCAAGCAAATTGTCATACTGCCAGTAACAAGCTTAAATGGGAAACCCTCATACTTTGACGAGAAAATATTCAAGACAACCCAACTAACAATTATCACTCCTATTAGAGTTGCAAGAATGATTATACAGTATTCCTTAAACAGCATTGTATACTGTAAGAACATTGGCAAAACCCTCTTAGAACAGCTATACAAGCGGAATGGGCACACCTAATAGGACACTTCAGTCATTTAAGAGGTTAAATAAGGGCTGCAGGTAACAGTTATAAGACAAAAGTGTAAGCCTCTTGCAGCCGCTATAGGACACTTCCGTCAATGCAAGATTCAGTTTTTGTCAACTATACAACTATTCTGTTACGTGATTCTACTTTATTGCAACCAAACTATTTCTTATGTATTGTATAGACGAAGTGAAGAATATATAACTAACACATTACAGTCATCTTGTTTACTTACATATCGGCCATTGTGAATTTCATACACAGGTATATGATAAACTTCTACACTGTGATATAGAGCTATTGAATTACTTGCGCAGCAAATTTTATTATGCAAATTAGTTACCTAATTTCTATGGGCTTCATATATGATTCATATTTTCACAATGATCAAAAGTATGTCTAGATTTTTAAGATGGAAAACTGAACTTATCTGCGTTAAATCTTCCACAAATCTTATATTTAGACACAATTACACTAATGTTTATCACTTTATGTCTGTAATTTCGAACTGAAACATAATTATTTAATATTAAATAGAGGAATAAATGTTTGCCCAATATGGCGGGTGGTTGTGTACATTCATGGCACATCGTCCATGTTGTCTTTAGGTTATTAGAATATTTTGGTGTTGCCTGCAGATGTTATAAAACAATTTGACAAATGTCTGAAATGAAATACCGACAGAGTCGAATGATTTACCCAGAATTTTTACCAGGTCTATATCTTCTGTTTGAACAGTTGATAAAACCTTTTGAACCAATATGCATGCGTTGTTTGTCTTAAAACATTGATTATGCCATTTTAGCATTTTACAAAAATATGACAGCAGAAAGTTAGGTTATGGTGAAGTTGTTTACCAACATATTTAGCATATGTACAGCCTTTAACAGTTACTAAACAACAGTTGTATAAGTGCTTTCGTTGGGAGCAATTTGTTGGCTAAAGTAGTAAATTGCACAGCAAAACAACAAGGCTCGGGTTTGTTTTATAAACGTTACCATGGATGCCACAACACAACCTTTTTGACTGACGTGCAAATATGCCCTATAAAATACTTGTATAAACGTTTATGCAACAGTTAAAAATTTTCACTATAAGGTGTTCTATAACTATGCTATAAGAATATTTTAAACACTTCATTTTAGAGCAAATATGTTGCAGAAAGCAAATCTGCATTCCACACAAAATTAAGCCAGCATTTTTTTGTTCAGGCAACAACAATAGAGAGCTTTTATGGCTGAATGGTTCTTTTACCAAAAGCTTATACCACTACTTTTCTAGTTGGTAATAAACATCCGCGCATAGATGCATAATGCACAAGAATGTATAAATGAGAGGAATGTATTAGGTTGTTCGGGAAGTTCTAGCTGTGTGTACCCTTCAAATTCAAAGGAGCATATCTCAGCTTTAACAAAACTTTATTAGTCAGAATAAAAACCATTAGAATCAGTACATTTTTGCCAACGAGAAACAAGTTTATTTATGCCGCTAACTCAGAAATCCTCATTGAAGTCATTGAATTTGTCGAGGTGGATGAGAGTTTCATAGCCCAATTCGTTCAGCTTTTGCAGGGTTGGTTGTGCGACGTGTGGCCAGGCATTGTGGAGGAGCTTCTGATGCATCGTCGATTTGCTGGCAGTACTTCGCCATAAACGTTTCGTCCGGATCCAGAAAGCTGTGGTGGATGAGACTGGCTGTAGACCACCAAACGAGTGGCGTAGCAAGGGGCAGGACGGCGAGGGCGGTCCTCACCGGGTGTCATCTTTTTGTGATATACCCTCATAAATTTATCCTTTGTTCTAAAACATAATTATGGCAGTTCAAAAATCAAAATCATGATCAACGTAATGTAATGCTCAATAGAAGGTGACATGCAGACACTGACCTGTATTTGAATACGGAAAATGCCAAACAAAATCAAGAACACTTTAAGAATTTCAATCAGCAATAATCAATATATTAATACTTATAAAATACCCAATTGAAATGATATTTTACCTATTCACATCAGGGTTATTTGTCAGGAAGAAGGGATGACTTCCAACAAAATCGGTTGCGAAACAGCTTCAAAGCAGCTACAAAACAAAGCTGAAGGAGTGTGACTGGTGGTTCTCCGCAATGGCTTTCCACTTAAAGGAAGCAGGTATTGAACAAACTTCTTCAGGACATGCATTAATGGACGTAGTCCAATGGTATACAAAAAAGAAATTACCACTGAAGGTTAAAATTATATTAAAAAATGGACGGGGTAGCACCCAAACCAACACAACTAAACGTAAGGTACAAAATAAAAGGGTACTACTCCATAAACTGGTTTAATATCCAAGAATCTGGTAGTTAACGAAAAAACGCCCACAGACAACCAAAACCACAGAAGAAAGAAAAGAAAAATGGCGCTGGACGCGTCTGTACAGGAAATTAAAAGAAGTTATCTTGGTAGTAAATCACATTTCAAAAGAAGGTATCTCGATAGGAAAGCAAATATTCATATACTGATAGTACGTGTAGAAGTCACAAGGTGGCACGCTGGCTACCAATGGGCGAGAAGTCCTCCGAATATGTGGATGAGAGTTTCATAGCCCAATTCGTTCAGCTTTTGCAGGGTTGGTTGTGCGACGTGTGGCCGGACATTGTGGAGGAGAATTGGCCAATCTAGGGCACATATGTCGGAGCTTCTGATGCATCGTCGATTTGCTGGCAGTACTTCGCCATAAACGTTTCGTCCGGATCCAGAAAGCTGTGGTGGATCAGACTGGCTGTAGACCACCAAACGAGTGGCGTAGCAAGGGGAGGGGCAGCGAGGCAGGTCCGCACCGGGTGTCACCTTTTTTGGGGTGTACCCACCCGGGGACTCAACTTTAAGAACAATGTACAAACATAAAAAAATTGCACAGTTTGCATTGCAAAGTAAAGGCTTAAACTGTTGACGAAACTGCTACAAAAATAGAGGCACTTCGTCTTTATATCGAAGAAAAACGGGGTCACACTGAAAGAAGAACTTCAAGAGGATATGTTGGAATGCCTTAACCGATTCAGAGTTGAACACGAGACAATATCGAAGTATCTTGAAGACCTAGCTTCATTGTTTGAGATCGTACAAAGAAATACTACTAACGGGTGATTTTTTTAAGAGGTACAGGATTTGATTTTAAAAAAAAACACAAAAAATTTGAAAAAACGATTAAATCTTTATTTGAGTGGATAGAACGGTCGATATAATTTAATGTTTAAAGATTATTTCATGTAAATTTTGGCCGCAGCTCCGCTTTAGATGGCCCATGCGCAAGGTCCAATTTTGGCACACTCTCTCCAACATATCGGCCGGTATCTCACGAATAAATGCTTCAATATTGGCTTCCAGTGCGTCAATCGTTGCTGGTTTATCCCTGTAGACATTAGACTTAACATGGCCCCACAAGAAATAGTCCAACGGCGTTAAATCACACGATCTAGGCGGCCAATTGACGGGCCCCAAACGTGAGATAAACTATTCACCGAACTCGCCTCTCAATAGGGTCATTGTTTCGTGTGCGGTATGGCATGTGGCACCGTCTTGTTGAAACCAGATGTCAGCCAAGTCCAGCTTTACTATTTTGGCCATTCACAGTTACGTTCCGGCCATTGTCGTCTTTGAAGAAGTACGGCCCGATGATGCCACCGGCCCATAATCCACACCAAACAGTGATTTTTTTGGGATGCATTGGTAGCTCTTGCAATGCTTCTGGCTGGTCTTCACTCCAGATGCGGCAGTTTTGCGTACCCATTCGACCAGAAATGAGCTTCGTCTCTGAACATAATTTTTCGATAAAAATGTGGATCTTCCTCCAACTTTGCCAGCGCCCATTCACCAGATTGGAAACGTTGTGGGAGGTCGTGCGGCTTCAATTCTTGCACCAGCTGTATCTTATAAGGTTTTGCACCCAAACCCTGTCGCAAAATTTTCCACGTAGTGGAGTAACAGAGGCCCAATTGCTGCGAACGGCGGCGAATCGACATTTCACGGTCATCACTAACCCTGGCGGATACAGCTGCAATATTTTCTTCAGTCCTCACTCTACGTCTGCGTGTTGGTGGTTTAATGTCCAATAATGTAAACTGGGTTCGAAATTTAGTCACAAGCTTCCGAATAGCTCCCTCAGTAGGCCGACCAAATTGCCCATAAATTGGAAGCACTCTCTTAACCGAGCATGAATTTTGATAGTAAAATTCAATAATTTGCAAGCGTTGTTCGTTCGTAAGTCGATTCATGGTTAAATTATAGACCAAACTGAACAAGTTTGACAATGACACAAGACACGATTCACGAGTCATCTGTCAAAAACAGTGTTGCCAAAAAGATACTAGCAAAAAAATCACCTATTACTAATACAGAATCTTTTCCAAATCTTATGCTTGCACTAAACTTGTCCATGATGGTTTGCATGTCCATAGCTTCATATGAAAGGAGTGTCAGTAAACTAATAAAAAATTATTTGAGGACAACAATGATCTAATCGAACCTAATCGAACACTAGTCAATACAAAATATAAAGTTTGATGAAGTTATTTCTGAGTTTGAGCTGTCAACGCTAGAAATAAGAGATTTTAATTGTAAGATAAAAATATTTCTTCTGTCTTAGTTTTTATTGTGTCTTGTTATTTTTTCAATATTTTATATATAAATATTAACTGATCCATGACGTTTATAAATCATATAAAATTAATTGCTTTTAACTTTCGATGGGTGACACCACCAACTCCCGCTCCGGGTGCCATCCAAGGTAGCTACGCCACTGATCAGGATGTATCCCCACCATGGAAAAATGTCCAAAATGAAGTAAATTTGTAGAAGAAATGCTCAATCTTTCATTACAAATAATGGACAATGGATTCATCGAATAAAGATTTTCTAACCGCATGCATCTCTGGCCGAACAATCACAAACCGTGTTTAGACACCATGAGCTGTTTTGTGGGCGCCATGTTTTTTGTTTGACCTCATGCTTCTCCAATTTATTTGCCTTGTTAAATCCCTTCTCTAGATATAACTACACTTTGATTACATGCTCATTATTAGCTACAGCTTACTAGTGAACTTTTCACTCTTTTGGACTGTGTCTTTACTCTTGATTCGATCCACATAAATCAGGGCAATCCAGAATACGATAACTCATAGTTTCAAATGTCTGTTCGGACTTCCTACTTCCTACACAGAAGGCGTAGCCTACAGATGCGGATTGAGAAATCCTAAAGCATGTTCCTGCTCAATCTAAGTCTTTGCAGAGGCAACGAACTACCGGAATAAAACAGCACAAAGTGCCATCTATTACCAGAATTGGGCACCGAGACCAAGCCTGCACCATGCTGAAATGTTAGCAAATGGTTGGCCTTCTGTGCTCGAACGAATGAAAGCTATATTAGGAGTTTTCAGTAAGGTAGCCCTAGACGCCCTTCCAAAATTCTTCTCGTGATAGTTTTTGTTCTTAACACTCATGCGAGAATTATTTTCATCAATGTCCCCATTACAGTGTCCAGTCATATCTTAGATGTAATTTTTAACGTTCAATCTGCAACCATACGTCTACCTATATAATTTGCATCTTAATAGCATGCCCCATTTTTTAAATTTTAGATACAAAATCTTCCACAGCCTTGGGACGATATATTTCTCATATTACTCAAATGTTCAAAGTTACAAATGCAGCTTATTTAGGAGGTTGATACTTTTCTTTTCTTAAAAAAATTCCTTTGAAATAGCAAACCCAACATCTGTGGAAAAGAAGAAAAACTGGAGTATTGTTGATCAATAAGGATATTAAAGAGGCGTCCTGTATATATTTTACTTATAAATGCTGTTCCTAGTAATTCACGTTTTATTTAGGAATACTGCTTCTACTATGCCTAATTCGACGTTGCTGCAAACATTGTTTGTACATGATAAGCAAACCAACGTAGATGCAAACGTCCAGGACAACGATTTAAATACAATTGCAAAACATCAGCAATATTTTGAAGATACTCGCTTTAAATTAATATCAATCCAGCAAGTTCGTTATCGTGCCATCTTTTTTTTCAAAACCGATATATAAACAAACAGATTTATTTACCTATAAGCAAGGTGCCGGGATTCGATTCTGTTGCACATCGAATCTTTTCACTTTGCTGGATTTTTCAGAATACTCCGTAACCGAATAACTCAGTTATTTTAAGGCTCATGTTGGAAAGCGAGCATTGTATTGCCGACTTAAGCATCTTTTATTTTCCCAATGCTACCAAATGTGTGAAGTTATATGGTTAAAAGTTTTAATGTTTTTCCTGGGGAGCAGCGATTTAACGATCAATCGGAGCCCGAAGAGGAGAAAAGTGGAAATTTTTCATGGTGGGAAATGCAATTGTCAAGCGCTTTAGGAGTTGCCAAGAGACGGGGAGCCCCAATTAAAATCGCCATTAAATATGCAGCCGCATAACGGAGGAGGGCAGAATTCATTAAATAGGGCGGCGATGCCAGCCTGAGGGGTGAAAGGCCAAGCAGAAAAAAAATTTAATGTACCGGTACTATAGTACGTACAAACACATCATGAGTGAGTGCCATTTAAGGTGCGACATATACTAAGTGACATATAAATCCGAACACCCAGTTTAAATGGTTTTATTTTAATGAAATTTTGTATAAGTACTTAATGAAGCATAATAAGTAAATGATAAAAATTTCAAAATGATTGCACTGCTTTAAAGCCCTTTGACCTTTAATAATGTGTGGATGCACCCTGATGTGCTACGCATTCTCCAACGCGCCTAGGCATGCTTCTGATCAGGTGGTCAATGTCCTCCTGTGGTATCTCATTCCAGGCAACCACCAACTCCTCTCGAAGTGCTTCTAGAGTCTGAGGAGGACGTTGCAAATTGAGCAATCTCCTACCCATCATATCCCACACGTGCTCAATTAGGAATAACTCGGGAGATTTTGGTGGCCATGGTAACAATGTGACATCATTATGTTGAAAGAAGTTTATTGTGACTCTTGCAACATGTGGTCGGGCATTATCTTGTTGGAAAGTTGGATCTGCCAGGGTGTCAAGATAGGGTAAAAGATGGGGTTCTAGAACTTCATGGATATAATGCTGCGCGTTCATGAAGATGAAGATTAAAGGTGACCTGGAACAATAAGCTATAGCACCCCAAACCATAACTCCAACAGTGTGATGAACATGTTTTTCAACAAAAAACTGTGGATTCCTCCTTTCACCACGTCGCCTTCTAACCCTGGCACGACCATCGTGCATGCCTAAACAAAATCGAGACTCGTCACTAAAGACAATACTGTTCCATTCCTGATCCCAGAGTGACCGTTGTCTGCACCACTTAAGGCGATTACGTCGGTGTTCTCGAGTTAAAGGGAGGACCCAGTGTGGCCGGTATAAAAACAAGCCAAAACTTCTCATTCGTCGGTAAACACTTCGCATGCCAATAGATCTTCCGTGTTCTGCAAACCATTCATTTGCAATGGACCTGGTAGTGGAGAAACGGTCCCTTAAGGCCAATAATCTTAGGCGGCGATCTTCACGGTCTGTTGTTCTACGGCGGCGTCCAGTGCCCCTACACCTAACCACAGTGTCTACACTCCTTTGCACTCTAACTGCAATTGCCCGGAAAGAAAGTCCAGCTTCCCGAAGTCCAACTATACGGCCCCTATCAAACTCACTAAGTTGACGAAATCGTACAGGTCTCCGTACTCTAGGCATGGTAACCGATCGTAAAGGATGTCAAGAACCAAAATCCGCCAACGTTGATTCTTTACTGCGGCTGAAATATTCATTTTTAGAGCGTTAGTGAATTAAAAAAAAGCAGTATAAAAACCGGAATGTCCAACTGATAGGGCTGGAAATTTTTTCACTTGTTATTTACAGTAAGATAAATACATTCACAAACTTTTATTAAAATAAAACCATTTAAACTGGGTGTTCGGATTTTGTATGTCACTTAGTATATTTGAAATACCACTTAACAGAATGCACTACGGAAAGGCCTTCATCCGTTAGCAATGCAAGTGCGACAGATTACCAAAAAAAACTGGAATTAAAAGTTATTTATTCTCAACATTTTTACAAAGTAACCATATCTCCTTCAAGATACTGTCCACCAAAACTAATACACTTGTCCCACCGGTGCTTCCACTGCCGAAAATGTCTTCCTTGAAAATGTCTGACAGCTCCTCCCTCGTTTTTTTCTTGACCACTTCAATGTCACCAAAGTGGCGTCCTAAAAAGAAAAACTCGCACGGAGCCAGGTCAAGCGAATAAGGTGCGTGAGGCAGCGGAATCATGCCAGTTTTAGACAGAAGCTGTCGTACAGAGATCGATGTGTGCGCAGGTGCATTATCGTGGCAGAAGAACCAGTCTCCTGACTGCCACAAATCGGGTCTTTTTTTCCGAACACTGTTTCGCAATCGTCTTAAAACCTTCAAATTGCCCAAGCTCTCGATTTTTTTCAACATTTTCGTCGATTCGGGCAGTTGATGGACATCCAGAGCGAGGTTTGTCATCAATCGACATTTTTAAATCGAGCAAACCACTCGTACACCTGAGTTTTTCCCATAGCATCATCTTTGTAAGCCATTTTCAACATTAAAACAGTTTCAGCAGCATTTTACCAATTAGAAAGCAAAAGATTGCCATCGTAAAAAACGAAACAAGCACGAAACAGCTCTAGCAAAAGTAATGACTACAGAGGGTCGAAACAAGCCAGATCGACAGCTCAGGTGGCACTGGACTGGTAATGAGTTGCGTTGGACGCCTCTAGGGGCAGATATGTGTACTACACGAGCTACGCCCACTGCAATGCTATTCTGGTTATTTTTTTGGTAGCTCTCGTACAATTTTGAATGTTCGAATGAATTGGTACCTCCTCGAAGTCCAATCATTGTCACCTCATTCGTATGACTGAAGTTGTAGCAGTAGCGTGTCAAATTTCTCAAGCACGATGGCAGTCGATTAGCAATAATTTCGGATTCTCAGTCGGTGCTTAAATACTTAGAAGGATCAACAATAGTGAAATCTTGGAAATAAGAGCTACCTCCTGGGAGCAACTAAATCAGAGAACTAAGCTGTCCTCACCTAGACTAGATTTTTTACCAAACGTGTACCAAGAAAGAAGGAAGATAAAAAAGAAAAATATGAACATCTCCAAATTTTGAAGAAAACTTCCTGATTACCATACCTTCTACGACAATCTTCCCTACGAAGAAAATTGATCTTTTCACCATGTAATATGGCCTAATATATTGAATGTAATAAAAATTCAATCATGTATCTTCGTGATTTTGTCTTCTGGAAAAATAAGTCTGTCCCCAACCTCAAGAACAAAAATTGCGTAAATACTTAAAAAAAAAATGTTATACTTGGCACGTTTTTTTTTCATTTTCATCTACGTGTGACCGGTTTTTCAACAGACAGTATAAATTTCGTTAAGTTATTAGAAAAACAGAATCTTCAGGAAAGTTTTTTGTCGCCCCTGAAAAATTTTCCGATAGGGAGATACGTGACTTTCTCCGGAAGGCGTCGAAATATGTTTGTCGTTATTAGCATTACTTACTCACCTTTTAGCGATATTTTGTAATATTTTCAAAAATGGTGATTTTATTCTAATGAATAAAAAAGAATTCAAGACAAATTAGTTTAAAAAAATAAAAATTTAAGGGATTTCCGTATTAAATTTTCTTTGGCCTAAATTAAAAATAAGGTTAGAAACAAGATTTCGAGATGCAGTTTTCGAGAGGTTTTTTTGGAGATCATTTAGCTACTTTTTCATAAAATAAAATCTTATTAACGCCCTTTTTTGAGAAAATTAACCATTTCTGCCCTCTAGTGGCCACATTAACAAAACTGCAAATGGACGGCTTTTTGCAGTAAGGAACCAACCCAGAAAAACAATGATAAGAAATTCATTTTAGACCAAAAATGGTTATAATTAATGGCATACTACAGGCTTTAAATAGGGTAAGTCCGGGAGAGATCGACCACATTTTGGAAAAAATATTGTAAATATTTTGGTTTCTGAGGTACACGTTTTTTTAACTGTTGAAGCATTACCCAAAGGGTTAGGATAGTAAATAAATCACAATTTAAGATATAATACAAACATAAATGTTTATTTTAAACTAAAAGTTTAAACATTGTAACTGGTCGATCTCACCCGGATGTCCGGGTTAGACCAACCACCAACTACGGGTGAGATCGACTTCGAAAATAAGAAAACATAGGATAATAAAACATGTTTGAACAGTATAATAATAAGGGTAGAATTAAATCGTATAAATACATTTAATTTTTTCGACTTTTCTTGTTAAATTTTCCGCATATATCGCAAATATTCTCGAATTTTGAGCATCCATTATGAAACCAACGACTACAGTTCACACATTTGAGCCATTCGTCATTCTTAGTGGTTTTAAAATAATTTTCCCCACATCCTACGCATTCGTTTTCGTCCCATTCATCTGCTGATTTATCACTTTCCTGCAATACTGGACTTTCGCTCTCCGAATCTGAATCTTCTAATGTTTTTTCTGTTTAAGCACAGTTTTTTTCTGAATTGGACATTTGTTTTTTTCTTTGTTTTCTTTTTATCCTTCTGAATCTCAATTCGTAGTGAACTGTTTAAAATAGTTGCAAGCTGCCTACCTCGTGTTTTGACCACTGTTTTTGCGTTAGTTTTGGGAACAAGTGGGAACAGTGAGAACATTTTCTAAAAGGGTAAAATAGTGTTTCACAAACAGACGGTTCATTCCAGACGCTCTGTTAATAGAAATTCCTTCGGCTTTTCTAATCGATATATCAGGATGTCGACGTAAAAACGAGTTAAGCCAATCATAACCGGCCTTGCCTCTTTCTTTATTAAATGTGTGCTTCAGTTTTAATTTTTCTACAAGTTGAAAAGCCCATATTCTGACGGACTCCCGATCTGGTGCAAATCCAAATGTTTGCAATTTTTTATGTGTCGCACCAATTTTAGTTCTGCATCTTCTCCCAACGCTGATGACAGACCTAATCTGTGTTGTTTTATTGCGTCCCCCTTCTTAATCCTATCTTTTAGCGTTGTTCTAGGTATTCCAAATTGTCTTGCGGCTTCATTTACACCCATTGTACGATTTTGTACACATTCAATTGCGTTTCTTAAAGAACCAGCACTCCATTTAGCTGTCTCTTCATTTTTCCTTTTGTAAGTCGTGGGCATTTTTGTTAATCTGTAACAATATTATTTTACAATAAATTTATTTTTTCAAATTGAGCTTTATTGTATCACTAATTTCCTTCAGACCGCCGAATATTTCATTAATACTATTATTATTTCCATGGTAGGTCTCTCCCGGATTGATGTGGTCGTACTCTACCAAAGTTAAGGGAGAGATCGACCACCTTGTTAACCGAAGGAAAAATGATAAATGCCTACATTTTTGGGGTTATGTTATAGTTTGATGCATATTTTATCATCCTGTATTGAAGCAGTTCAATTAAACTTACCCGTCTTTAAAATATCACGAACACAGTAAATCGGTCAAAAAATTGTCAAGTTTGCACAAATTTTTAAATTTAATTTGTACATTTATACTACTGTTACGGGGCGTGTTTACGTGTTCCATGTAACAAGGTCAACTAATCGCATCATACATGTGAGTCACGGATTCATCTATTGATTTGTGGTTAAGTTACCGGCAGTGGTCGGTCTCTCCCGGTGGTCGATCTCTACCGGAATTACCCTATGTTACGGTTAAAGTATCCAAACTATCCACATGTCTGGTTACATTGATGGAAAATCGACTTTTCGCTAAAATATCTACGAATATTGGTTGGTTTATATACTGTCCAGTTAGTCTATAAACTGTACAAGATGTCGCGCTAAAGTACGAGCTTCAACAATATTACATAAATTTACCAGAATTTTTGGCTGGTTCACAAACTATCCGCAGTAGGTAGATAAAGTCTGAGATCAGCATTCCTAGTAATATATAATAACCAATTCGTTGGTTAGTATATAAACTAATCAATTCTCTGGTTAATTCATAGGAAAAGTGGGGTTATGTTTGTAAGTGGTTTGTAGCAAGTATTTGCATCTACCTACTAAAAATGAGTCAACAGCAAGAATTTGAAAAAATACTCTTTGCACTTTATGACCAAATGTCGCAGAACTCAAAATTAATGAATGATAGTTATTATAACGAACTTTTGCAACGTATAAAGAGAACACCGGAAACTGGACCTTACCTTAAAGACACGAACGATTATCATGTGGTAAATAAAAATGAAATATATTTTTGATAGAAAATTATTCTACTATCCTAAACTAAATTAGCCAAACAGGATTGGTTAGTTTACATACTAACCAACGAGTTGGTTATTATGTAGTACTAGTGATATTACGTTCACACTCTATTTTTTATTGTAGATAGTTTGTGAACTAGCCACAAATTCTTGTTAATCTATATTTGTGATTTGTACTTTGGCGATAATTCTTGTATATTTTATAGACTACCCCGATAGCATGCAAACCAACTAATAGTAGTAGTTATTTTAGTGAAATTGATTTTCCATCAAAATAACCATACATTTGCATAGTTTATATATTATCCAGTTAATCTATAAACTAGATAAGTAAGAACTTTAACCGTAACATATATAAAATAAGACTAAATAATTTATAAGTTATATGCTCGTAAAAGATTATTTTCCTAAAATTTCAATTTTTCGAATTTAGTGGGTTGGTTCCTTTCTGCAAAAAGCCGTCTAAGTTTTATAACAATTTAAGCCCAAGAATAGCTCTTTTGAACTAGTCCTTTGAGTACCCCCACCACTTTATTTTTAATGATACAGCAAAAATTGCCAAAAGAAAATGTTCACATTATCCTCGAATTTGAAGATCAGGTATTTTTTGTCAGATTAATATATCGGAATTCACAGAAACATCACTTTTTAAGATTCAAGATTGGAGTTATGACCCCTAGAGGCTATTTCCGAAACTTGAATATATTTTCCAGATTTTACTCTTGGCCTCTGCGATTATTAAATATAATAATAATAATAATAATAATAATAAAATGTCTTTATTAGGCACATTATATACACTACAACATAATGTGACCTCTACGTAGGCGAAGTCTAGCTCTTGGCTACTCTACTTAACCTACCCAAATACTAAATTGAAACACTCAATCAAAGGAAACTTTGACAAGCAAAAGACGCTTCAAAACAACGAGCTTGATAGCTTCCTAGCATACATATATACACACATATATTACGTAAAACAAAATAAAATGTAATAATTAAAAACTAACTTTTCCACAATTACTACAATGACAAATAAATCTGTTTCACATGCTTACGAAATCTGTTTACTGGCCAATCCTTTATATTGTCATCTAATTCGTTATAAATCAGGATAGCATTGTAAGTGTATGAACTACGAAATAAAGTTGTTTTATACATAGGGATCTCTAGTCTTTTTTTGTGTCTGAAATCAATGTCTGAATTATTTCGTCTGAAAACAAATTTCTCATAAAGATACAAGGGGGATCTAGAAGATATGATCTTATGTGTAAACACTGCTATATGGTACTTGCAAGCATTTTCTATACACATCCAACCAAGCTGAAATCTCTTTAAGGAAACATGATCATACTTCTTGAGATTAAATACAAATCGACAACAAGTATTTTGGAGTTTTTGGAGTCTTGCTTTTGTGATAGAATCAAGACAATGATAGAACACAGTGCTACAGTAAAATAAGCTTGGAAATATAATAGCCTCACATAACTTTTTTCTAACTTTAAAATTCAAAATAGAGCGATTGACATAAAAACACTTCAACGTTGCATAACATTTTTTTATGATAGACGAAACATGCTCCTTAAACCGTAAAGTATAATCAATAATCAACCCTAAATTTTTTGTAGTATTTACGACAGCTAGACGCTCCTTGTCAATTTTTACATCAAGAGAATACAATATAGTATTACGTTTGACAGCAGGACAAAAAAGCATCACTGAGCACTTATCCTTATTGAGCTTAAGATTGTTACCATTTGAGTATCCTACTATTGCCTCCAAATCATCATTAAGCTCATTGATTGAAGTATGCAAAGTGTTACTATTAAAGCTCTTATATATCTGTGTATCATCGGCATAGCACATCACAGAAGAGTTTCTCACAGAGCTACCCAAGTTTATAGTATAAATTAAGTACAACAAGGGCCCTAAAACTGAACCCTGAGGGACACCTGATGTTATATCAATTGGACTAGATATAGTGTTGTCTATCTCTACTACTTGTTTACGATTTGAAAGATATGTTATAAAAAACATTAGAGGTATGTCTGAAAAACCAAAAAACTTCAATTTAGCACATAAAAGCTCATGATCTATTTTATCGAACGCCTTAGAATAATCTAATGATACAAGTGCTGAAGCATCTCCCTTATCAAGCGAAGCAATGATGTCATCTAAAACCCTTGCTAAAGCTGAAGTTGTACTAAAATCACTGCGGAAACCAGATTGACACTTGGGAAAGAAATCGTTATTAGAGAAATAATGATAAACCTGATGTTTAATCAATTTCTCCAATATCTTCGATATAACAGGAATCAAAGTTATAGGTCTTAAGTCTGAGAGACATTTTGGATTTTTACATTTAGGCAAGGGCTTGACAAGAGATAGTTTCCAAGCATCAGGGAAATACCCAGCCTCCAGGCAACAGTTCAATAAATGCGTCAGGGGTAGTAATACTCGAGGCAAGCAAAGCTTCAGCATTGAGACTGTTATACCATCCGAACCTGCTGCATTAGATTTTAGGGACAGAATAATGTCTAGCACATTTTGTGGGGTAGCAAAACTAAATTCAAATCTAGCACTTTCATTAATTTTGGTACTATTAAATTTATCAACTAGATCCTTGCAATTGCCCGAAGGCGTGAAAACGGAAGAAAAATAATTGTTTACTTTATCGGCATTCTTCAACTGTGTAGGTAAAGATCTATCTACATTAGTTTTGAGTTTCAATGAATGTACAGCTTTCCAGAGATGCTTGTTACTATTTAGTTGTTCATTGAAGCTTAGATATGCTGCTTTCTCCCGCCTAATAGCGGAAATGACATATATTATTATTATAAGAAGTAGAAGCCTGCCTGGTCCATCTGGCAGACATAGGGTGCAGCGACGTTATGGACGAGAGTGCAGAAGAGCAAAATATTTTAATATGAAAAAAGGCTTGAGTCTGTCTATTAACGAAATTTCATCGATCTGCTGGACATATCTTACCTAGTACGAGGATAGAAATTGTACAACTTATGTATACCTGAAACATATTTTAGACTTGTTGCAATGTAATTATTATTATACTTAACCAGCTGTAGACCAAAAATTTTAGCAAGACTAAAATTTCTTCCCGCATTTGTTTGGATAATGAAACAAGGTAGTTTCTCCGCGAGAAATGAGCACTCCAACTAATCCGCTAACAAAGACGCGATATAGCATTTAATCAGCAAAAGAATTTTATACCAGCGTTTTACAGGGAACTTTATCGTCCGAAGTATTGTGACTAAAACATTTTATATGCATCACTTTAATCTGTACAAAGTGGCTCGCGCTTTCATTCACTTAATGTTGCTCCATTAATTTTAACGTCGTTTAAATTATACACGTTTCCGAGCTGAAAGTTTTAGAGTAAAGTAACGTTTTTATCGCCGTACGCTTTTTGTATAACGAGCGCGACAAATTTTCATTGATATTTGGACAGAGAGAACAGACCGTGGAACATACTGAAAACCAAATACTACTGACGTCAAAATCTGTACGAGAGAGAAGCGCGAGAAGCGCGCAACACGTGTGTTAGAAAGATATAGAAACACCTCGTTGCCTAGCAACCCGAGTGACAATGCCACGGACGCCATCGGCGCACTATTTCTAAAATACATATTGCACGCTTCTTGCGGTTCTCTCTTGTACGCTCAGCCAAATTTAAGAGGTATACAGAAAACTGTAAGGCACTCTGAATTCTTGCATGTTAGTTAGTTGGATTCAATCAATAATCATAGTAATTAACGTCTTTTATTTGTAATATTCTTACAGGAGGCGAGATTTAGATCTATTCTACCTTCTTACCCCCTTAACAATACGAGATGTAAAAAAACAGAATTTGTTGAAAATTAATACCTGTATACAATAACGACAGAATAGAGTATAATCTAAGTAAAGGCATAAGGAAAATATGAGGCCACTTATAGGTTACAACAGATTTCGCTGCTGATCAAGAACTTCTTTCACTTTTTTCTTGAATTTGGATAATGGAGTGGTTTCTTTTAAACTGCGGTCTAAAGAATTGTATGATTTGATCACATTATAAATATATGTATTCTGATTTAGAGATGTGCTGTGGCGTGGAATTACGAAAGTCTCTCTATATCTAATATTAATGCCGTGCCTATTCCCTCTTCGTATGAATTTGTTCAATAAATATGACGGTGTTTTTGAATAAAGAACTTTATGAGTCAGATTTAGGAACTGGTACTTATACACTTTATCATTTTCATCCATTTGATTTCATTAATGGCATTCGATATATGATCATACTTTCTGAGACCATAATACTTTGAATACGATTTCTTGTTATAATATCTAAATAAGGATAGTAAACCACTAAGCAATACGATATCTTTGAAAACACGAAAGATTCACACAATCGCTTTCTCACAGATTTATGTAATATAGCCTTATTTGCAAATAAAACTCTGAGAATAGCGTAGCACTGAGAAATTAGATAGTTTACGTGTACAACAAATTTTAAGTCATCATCCATTATAATACCTAGGTTCTTCGAATGATCCACAGGAACTAATTTATTACCTTTTAAATGTATGTCTATGTCCTTTTTTAAGGTATTATTTTTTGTTATATTTGTGTATACCAACATATTTGTCTTCAAAGGGTTCAAACGAAGATACTACTGAACTTTTCAATTTGGGCAAGATCTTGATTAATTTTATTATGTGCTGTTTCCAAGTTATTACTCCTAAATGAACAGAAAATTTGAGTATCGTCAGCAAAAAATTGTATGCTGCATGATTTTACCTCTATTTCTAAATCTGAGATATATAATGAAAATAATAGGGGTCCTAAGACTGATCCCTGTGGTACACCAGAACAAATTTTTTGTCCCGTAGAGTACTGTCGATTTAGACGAACTTTTTGATACCGATTTTCAAGGTAGGTTTGAATAAACGAAAGAGGTTTTTCAGAAAATCCATAATAACTGCATTTAGATACAAGAAGTGAGTGATTAATGGTGTCAAATGCTTTAGTAAAGTCAAAAAGTATGAGACCTACTGCTTTTTGGTTATCAAGTGCCATTGTTATATTGTCTATTAAATCACAAAGTGCCGAAGCTGTATTATGACCTTTTCGAAATCCAGATTATTTAGATGGGATAATTTTGTTAGAATATAAGTAGGCGCAGAGCTGCTCGTAAACAACGCGTTCCACTAGTTTAGAAAAAATTGGCAGTAGACTGATCGGTCTCAGTTGACCATAGTTAGTAGGATCAGAACACTTAGGTAGCGGAACAACTATAGCGCATTTCCACTGATTGGGGAAATATCTCCGCTCTAAACAGCAGTTGATAATATGTGTTAAATACACATCAATTTCAGGTATACATAGTAATATCATATGCAAAGTTAGTCCATCTGAACCACTAGAATTTGATTTTATTTTATGTATAATTTTAACAACCAGGTCAATAGTCACTTTATTAGATCGAAATTTGGATTTTGAGTTATTTTTATTAGCTCGGTAATATGGAATTTTATCAGCACAACCAAATCATTATTCTCGAAAATTCAAATGAATGCCTCATTTATTTTACGAGTATATAGATCTGATAAGCTCACAGGAATTGTAGAATCTGTCTGAGATTGTACTTTGAAAGTCTTCTAAAACTTTTTTATATCTTGATTTTGAACAGCTTGTAAATAATGTACTGTTTCCTCTCCCCACGAGCATTAATGCACGAATATTTTCAATCGCTTCAGTTATATTGTTCATCAGTATTTGTAAACGAGCGAGTACTTACACAATAGCCTAATTTTTGAGGTCTATCTGGAAGGCTTCTGTATCCGCCGACTTGAATATAAATACACATGTCGAGAGAGCCCAGAGAGAGTTGGCAGCAGACGATGAGTCAGCAGCAGTCACCATAGTGTTCAATTAGTGTCAGGGTGATAAATTAGACTAGTAATACAATCAGTGTTTTCGTTACCATATAATATTTCCCCGCCGAATCAAGTAACCTCACTAAATTACTCACCAAATATGCTTGTACATTATATATGTATATAGATAATATTGCGCCCACCTCGTGTGTGCAATGTACCGTCTGCTTCCTGCTTTAGAATTTCCTTGGATCGACTAGCAAATATGTAATATTTACAGCCCTATGGCCCACGGTAAGTGAGACCGAGAGGTTTTAAGAGCAGATGTATATGTGAAATATCTCTAATGGTTTCGTAGAATTACCGGTGTTGGAAGTGTATCAATATACTCAGATCAAAGAATTGCTATACATCCTTCCCCACCGTCCTACAAGTCCCCACCCTTCAATTTTTACTCCTAAAGAAGTTTCCATTAATGTAAAAAAAATGAAGTTCTATTTCGTTTTTCCGTTTTTGGCATTTTTCTCCTTCACACTGTACCAATTTTTAAAACCTACAATGCAAAAAATATCTCACAGCGAACGATAACCAAAAACAAAAATAGTATAATCTTGAAGTATAAATAAAAAATAATAAGTAATAAATTATGGATCATGAAATATACTTGTCAGCAGACGTCAGGAGGTCAGTTTGTGTTTTTGACATCAATGTACTTTGCACTTCGGTAATCGTATTGAACCTGAAGTTTTTTTATCGCGCTCAAAAGAGAGGGAAGGAACATCTTTAATCTCAGAAACCTAAAAGGTGCCTTATAAAAATGCGAGATAAAGTAAAAACACATGAAGCATTAGCAATACCCAAACTTATGGAGCAAACAAAAATTAACAAAAGCGACTCACAGGAATATAAGGGAATACAGCGCAATATTAGAAGAAACTCAAGAGGAAAGAGAAAATGGAAGAATGTTGAGGACAAAACTAACGAAGAAAGTGGGAGAGACCTAACATAAAAAGTGGGACTAAGCTAACGAAAAAAAGGGAGACAAACCTAACGAAAAAGTGAAACAAACATAACAAAAATAGTACGACAAACCTGACGATAAAAGTGGGACAAAAAAATGGGACAAAACCTAACGAAGAAAGTGGGAGAGACCTAACGAAAAAAGTGGGACTGACCTAACGAAAGAAAGTGAGACAAACCTAACGGTAAAGGTGGAGACAAACGTAACGAAAAAGTTGGCACAAACCTAACGAAAAAAAGTGGGACAAACCTAACGAAAAAGTGGGACAAACCTAACGAAAAGAAATGGGATAAGGCTGAAGAGGACCTGGAACAAGCCAATACAGGTCTGCTATATTTATGTTATGCAACTTTTGCATACGATGTCAAAACTGTTTGATTCATTGGAGCCGAAATTGCTTGCGCCAGTAGGCGTGGAAAGTAAAAGTACGCTTTTTCATCCTTCATGATCAGAACTGTACTGTCCACGTTATAGATGAACTAACGATTGGGTGACATGGTAATATGTTCGAAATGTTTCTTGATTACCATATTTTCTCGTTATTGGCTCGGAAAAGTACATAGCTTTTCAATCCTTCATGATCAGAACTGTACTGTCCAAGTTATAGATGTAATAAGTATTGGGTGAGATGGTAACCTTTTCGAAATGTTTTTTGATTACGATATTTGTTGTTGCTTTTTTTATAAATGGTGAAGGTGTATAATATGAAATGCATAGCGCATCCACCATTTATTGGCATAGTCGTATGCCGTAACAAAAATCAAACTCGGTAACATCCAAAAAATTAGCTTTTATTCTCTATTCCTTCAGACGTATGCTACAATAATAATGTCTTTCTCGGATAAAATACGAGACTAGCAAAACGGTTTCTGTGCTATGCGCGCTAGCTCTTATAAGAAGCAAATGTTTAATATGGCTTGTCTGTGACAAAAATTTAATGAAACGTGTACCTTCACCGCACTATTCGCGTATCAGCTGCATCATCGCTTTTAATATAAGCTATATAGTCATTTCGTGCGCCGAGTTTATTCCAGCGAAAACAGGAGAGATGAAAAGTAATTATCTCTCTGCACGACGGCAGTAACTTTCAGTAACAATGTCATCGCTTTGCTGTTGCTGTAGCAGCTGCTGTATCGCTAAATCCGTTTTGTTTGCCAAATCTACTTTATGCTTTTTCTGGGGCTGCTGCATAAAAATGGTGCTAATTGTGTTTTTGGGGATTTTCTCTGTAATGCCTCTTCTTTTGTTTTCGAGGCGGCAGACGAGTCATTTGTCCAAGGCATTAAAGGGAACCATGCCGTTATAATGAGATTAGGTAATTTTTTTTTCTTGGAGTAAACTTGGGTTGGAGCATGCAAAACGCGAGAAAATGCAAAATACTTTGGAGGGGAGTTCAGATATATCTAGTATGTTACCAGCTTTTCGGATACTATGCAATATACTGTGTCTAGTATAAGTAGGGTGACCATAATTTGTAATAAAAAAGTACACTTTTAAGGAAAATCAGCACTGATACTTTGAGCAATTTTTTGTCTAAATCTTAACACATTTTTAATCAAACAAAATAAATGTATTTATGTTTTATTATAATACAGATGCAGCAGCAATATAGCAAAAGATTAAAAAAAAATATGTACGTAAATATTTAAAAGGTAATTTTCCTTTGACGTGCTAGCTTGACCATTCGGATCTTCATTTTGGTATTAGTCGTACTTTTGGAAACTATGAATTGCCTCTGAAATTTGTGGTTTACCCTTTATAAAATGAAACATTTCAATGCTAAGGTTTGAGAATAACCTCTCAATCGACGCACTGGTCCCAGGCAGACAAAAAACAAACTCACTTTGAATTTTTAAATTTTTCAATGCATTTTCTGTTTGGAAAACCTCGATCCATCGATCTTCAGTAGAAATATTTCTTAAATTCCAGTCAGCAAATTTGTTTTTTGTCACGTTCCTTTGTATTAGGGTGACTTCATCCCGATTCAATACCGGACCAATGTAGTCCTTAAAATACTCACAGGAAGATAAAATGTGCGCCCAAGAAACTTGTCTTCTCAGGTTATCCCATTCAAAAAGCTTTGGTTCACTTAAATTTTCACTCCAATTTTTCAAGTAACTTAAACAATTCAAATAGAATTGCTTGACATGGGTGACGAGGACATCTCGATAGTTTACACTGCTGTCTTCCACATTTTCAAGTTCTAAAGGTGACTCTCTCAGTTTAAGGGGTAAAAATAGTTAATTTAAGCGATACTGAAGCTTATTTATGAGTTGGAAATACTCCAAAGTAGGACATAATTTGTTTTTATTAAAAAAACGTACATTTAGGTGTACTTGATAAACTTTCAAAGGGCAGTAGTACAGAGTTTGAAAAGAAGGTACGTCCTACCAAAAAAAGTACATATGGTCACCCTAAGTATAAGTACCGGAGGCGTACCTGAAATTTCTCTGTAAATGGACTTTTCATTTTTTTATTCATTTTTTCGCTACTGTTTCACTATTAGCTTTGTTATGTCAAGGTTGTTTCTAAAAAGAAAAAAGCCCGACTTATGGATAATCAGAGTCAACTTTTGTCATCCATTAAGTCTTATTTAACGGGCAGATTTCACGTTATTAATTATAATGGTTTTAGATCTGTAAAGTTTCGAGGTTTATCTTGTGTTCCACAGGGTTCTACGAGTAATCTAGGCCATTTGTTGTTCTATTTTTCCATAGATGATAATTCTCAAGAATTTGTAATCATTTGTTCTATGTATAATAGTAATAATATTTATTATTATAATAATAGTATTTATTATTATTATGCTTGTACAAAACATGTATAGGATTCGCCAACAAACAATTTACAGTATGTATATACATAAAAAAACAAACAATAAAATGACAAGCAACCACAAACAACAGCTTAAATTAGATATCTAAAAATGAACACCATAGGCAAACAACATCAGGTAAAATAGATTAGCTTTCCAGCAGTTAAAATTAATAAATTAATTTGTGATTTTATAAAAATATATAAACTGACAATCAATATGTCAATAACAAACAATACAAAAAAAGATCTGAAAACCCACAAAGTCGCTAATGGCGTAGCAAGTCTTATGAATAAGATAGGTTCTCTACTCAGCTTTAAAATTATTTAAGGAGCTAATTGTCTTAATATAGCAGCTAATTGAATACCTTTGGTCCTAAAACAGAGGGAGATCTACTACCCAGCTTATATCAAGCTGCATACGTGTATTGAATGTATGTATATTACCATACAGAGTGAAATTATCTCTGTTAGTATACGTATATTGCAACTGTATATACTGTCATTTACCGATACCGCCATTCGAATAAAATTATCCAAATGTTCTTATCTAAACCGGTTACGGTATTTGTTTTCAATAAACTTCATATATAAAAAAGAAAATTCACACAAAAAGGTTGAACTAAGTAACGCATTCAATTTCAAGGAATACGACATAAAACTGAATATTTATCTTTATTTACTGAAGGCCACATACATTTTGTACTTGAGACGTTGCAAACTGTTGGATATCAATTTCCATGAAGGGTGAAACAACAAATTTCGAAACTATAGCAATTTCGTTGAAATCCTTAAAACGATTTTTGAAGTTATCCTTCAAGTTAGAGACTATTTCTACATGATATTTTTTACTGCCATATGGTTCTAATGGACCTTGAGACATTTTTTCTGAAAGAACAGGAAAATGTCTGGTATCGCAATCGATTAAGTTTTGTTCCCAAAACTCAAGCTTTTTGATAAACGCTTGTAAATCAAAAATCACATCTGCTAGTTCTTTGTCTCTCCCCTGGAGCTGCAAATTAAGTTCATTTAATTTTTCTGTAATATCCACAAGAAAAAAAAAATAATATCTAAGCCAGATTGAATTTTGCACTTGCATTGAGCTATGGAAGATATGATATCATTAAAACGTCCCTCCCAGTCCCCCACTCAACCATCGGACTCCAGATTGAAGAAGTAGTTCCCCCATAGCGGGAGCGCAAAGGGTTTTCGATATTTTAATTTTCTCAGAAGAAATACTATTTTTAAAAGAAGAAAACAAGTCATGTGCAGTAGTCTGTCCTTTTAGTGGAATAAACTTCAAAAGATTTTTAATCGTAAAATCATTAAAAACCATCCTGACGAATACGGCCATCTGAGAGGTGTCAACGACATCTGTGGATTAATCCAGCTGCAGTGAAAAATAAGCACAGCCATCAAAGTCAGTTCTTAACTGTAAAACTATATCATTGCTCATTACGTCTATTCGTCTCATCACTGTATTAGCAGAAAGTTGCATATATTTTATAGCAGACACTATCTCGTCTTTATTTCTAAAGCTGACAAATAATGAATCTGCAACTTCAAAAAACGCCTGTATTATCATTCCCCCGTCTTCATGAGGTTTCTTCTTTTGTGTAATTATCTAGGACGTCCGGTATGATGCTTCAGTTGCAGCCTTACCTTTGTGTTTTTAAAAACATTGTATGTTGTCCAATCAACTGATTTGTTAATTGTTTCAATTTTTCCGTTCTGGTTGCAGAACATAATAGGAATGATTTTTCAAAATTTGAATGTGCAGTTTTATAGTACCTCACGATATTACCCCTTTTTTTGGCAACGGAAACAGATGTATTACATAATAAACATTCATTTTCACTTTTAACTTCTGTAAAGAAATATTGTTCTTGCCATTCCGATTGGAAATGGTATTTCCACATCTTCCTACTACTGCTCATAATGTTTTCAATTGCAGGCCAACTCTAACCCAACCGCTGGACTTTGTGCCGTTCACCTTTAAACTGAGCGCATTGTCGCCGCGCCTTGCGTATTTATTCCATTCAAAGTAATCGAGATCGTTCTCGAACAGATCGCTCACCGCAGTGTTGCCGCTGCTTGTGTTTATTATGAGAATTTACAAAATTTACGGAAGCTTCTGTGATTTTTACACCTTTTTAAAATATGTTGTGAGCCACCAGAATTGCCTTTGCGAGCTACCGGTAGCTCGCGATCGACGGGTTGGCGACCACTACCTAGACTAAAAGGTAAACTTTACCGTGCTTATCGCGAAAGTACGTGTACTGTCACTCCGATGGAATAATAGACCAGAAATGAAAAATTCTGACAACAACACTATGTCGTGCCCCACATTACTCGCGACGCCTACAGCTCTTCGTAAAACTATCAAATTCTCTTTTCTGCCACCGACTCCTCCCTATCACCCACAGGAAGTAATCCCCTATAGGCCCTTAGGGACTAATTTCAAAGGCATTCGCGTGGGGCTGCTTCTTTTCTACTACCCTTCGTCGGTCGGCTGAAATATTTAACGGAGATCAAGGAGGCTATTACTAATGCAGCCGATGTAGTTGAGCCAGCGGCGTAGGTGAGACAACTAAAATTGCTACCTAGGACATTCGTCAGTAACGTTGTGTCTCTGCTTCAAAATTATGTTTTTAAATAAAACCAACAATTCTGGAAAAATATCAAGCTTTTCCATATTAAATTATTCTTCTAACTTCCCTTTTTATATGAATTTCTTGTAATGAATTGGATTAGGGGCCTCAGAGCCGCATCGTTTGTCGTTACTATAGTTGTAGTACTCCGTCATGGCGTCCTTGATTTTTATAGTTTTCTACTGTTCCGTTTCAACGCTCTACTTTGACAAGTATCTGTTTGCATCAAATTGTTCATGCGTTTGATTTATATTATCTGATTTCTCAGCCTGAAATTTCCTACAATTCAAAAAGAAAACATAACCTCACAATAGGAGAGCAACCAGGTGAAATCTAGAAATATCCCAGCCTTTCTGAAGGAGAGAAAAGACTATAAAAATCAAGGCGGCCATAAAGACGTCGTATAATTGTAGGAATGACTGACGATACGGCCCTAAAGAGACACAGTTTATCGTCATAAAGTTGCCGGCGGAAGAAATTATTCCCTTCTTCAGGGCTCCTTTTACTTCGAAGCAGTAGTGGTTAGGAAATATTCCAGCGTTACGCACATCTTAGATATTATTTAGATTGCAAATGATCAATAAAAGACTATTACAAGGTATATCTACATACTGATTGTGTATAAAAGGCGTCCGTCTTAGGGCAATGTTCTCTATCACTATATAAATCGATTTGTGACGTTTTGTACCCATTATGGTTACTGAATTGTATATTGTTGTTTCAGGAAGCGTACCGTCGATGGGTGTGCGCCTCCCTGGTGCCTCGATACCGACGCACGCGTGCCAGCGGCGCACGCGTCCGCGTCAAACCCTGTCCCAACGTGTGCGAGGACGTGGAGCAACAATGTCCCTACCTGCTGCCCGACCAGACCGTCACGCCGGCCGATGCAGCCCATCCGACGCCTCAGTACGCCGGGGAACCTATATTTCTATGCAGAGGTACTACCAATATGTTATATCGCATCCGCATCGCATCGCATCTACATAGCTACACCAATGCGCATTGGCCGGGGTCGGCCAACGTTGGCGCTTAATGTCCTTGGTTTTCACAGCCAACGAATGATGCAGGGCTAACGCTATACAGTGCTTTTCTTTAATCCTCCCCTTTGATTTTTGAAAAAATCAATACAAAAAATTAATGCTTGAGGTAATGAAATTGATGCGTGGATACCATATTTTAGAGTAAAATTGACAGATGAAATTGTCTCGATGAAAACGGGGGTCTTGTGGCACATCATTTTGAAGCTCCTGACGAGTATTTTATAACCCTAGAATATAAATTCAATACCTTTACCTACTACAAAATGCATATCTCTACAAATAATCGTACTTCCCTGCCGCAAGAGCGATAGAAATTTGTTTTGTTATTTTTTGATGACAGTGACAAGAATATCAATACGAAAACAAACATCATTGTACAGTTAAATATTCTTATTTAGTTTTTGGTTTTAGTGCTAGATGCTGTTGAACTATTTTTAAAATGATTACCCATACAAAATTCAAATCAGGTAACTGAAGATGACCCTAATCGAAGAACAGAATTCTGCGAGACTATAATGGAAACCATTGAACGGCATCTTACCTATATCCAGAATATTTGTTTTAGTGATGAATGTACATTTTTTTCTCAACGGTAATGTGCATAGACAAAATTGTCGTTATTGGAGTGACACCAATCCTCACGTCTTCCGGGAAACTCATACTCAATATCCACAAAAAATAACGTTTCAGCTGGGAAATTGGGAAATCATACTGTGGTATCTCTATTCATCGAACAAACTTTAACCGGGGGACTGTATTTGGATATGCTGGAAAATACTATTACCCTCTAATCGTCGAAGCGAGTCCTAATGAATTCGATACTGATATTGTATTCCAGCAAGATGGTGCTCCACCACACTACTCCAGACAAGTCAGGAATTATTTAGATAACAATTTCCCCGGTAGTTGGATTGGCCGTTGAGGTCCTGTGGAATGGCCAGCTCGTTCGCCAGATTTGACACCTTTAGGCCCAATTTCACGAACAACAGTCCGTTATTCTCCACCTATAGGGTAACAGACCGTCAGATACAGCGAGTGAGCTTCAAGTTCCAATCAACAGATTATAGCAACCAATAGCTGTGAAATGTTGAAAACAAAATACTGTCAAAGTATGAGATGACAAATTGTCATTGAAACATTACCAGCTTATTGAATATAAGAAATTACATTTAATTCAGTCAGAATTTTAAGAAATGTTTGATTTATGAATTAAATTCATGTTTTAATTACAATTGTTGATTTTTATTCATGTTTATATTATTTTCTTAAAATTGGTATGTGATACTGGGTGTTTTTTCTTATAAACCTCTTGTAGATAGCCATTAAGCACCTACTTCATGACAGGCTCTACAAAAAGATATTGCTCGTTTCCAAACATTCAATCATTTACTTGCCGTTCATCAGAACCATTATGGCACCTCAGATTGATATTCCCACAAAACTATTCAGGTTTTTTGAGATCCATACATCCATAAATTTGAATATTTTACGTTGTTCAGGTACTGAACAAACATCCACACTATATTCACAGCGATTAAGAAATTCCCAAATATATGCCTCAAAGCTACCAGCAAACCTATAAAACCTGCAAAAAAACTACAAATTTGCCATATTTTTCTTTTTTCACGAGTACACCATCTAGGTTATATTTATATTAGACATTATTTGAATACAGCTGATTATTGCATTTCAAGGAGTGACACATGTGTGGGATCTGTCAACTCTTGGTACCAGTCACAAAACATATATACTCCGAAGCTGTAATTCCATGCTATTCAATCACAACACGGTGACTTGTGTGGTTTTCAGCGGCAATTTTGTGAGGGTGCGACAGGGTTACCAGATTGTGCATTAATATCCCGTTTCACCCTCCTGGTCCCAGTGGAGTAACTTCCGCCAACTGTTGAAATATACTCTACTATGCTTTATAAGACTATTCGTGACATTTTTCCTAAAGTCATTGCACAACACTTGAAAAAATGCAAATGAAAATTTAAAATTATTTCCATGACGCCGCAAAATAGCATCGTCGGTACCTTGGGTTATACATCTTGACAGTAGGGATGTTCGATAGGATCCTATATTTAGAAGTATCAATACATTTCACGAGTATCGTCATCTTTCGATCCGGACTGTATCAGAAAGAGTGACATCCATTTGACTGCTACATTACCCTGCCAAATCAGACATAACTTTCATCATTTTCAAAGAAATTGTACAAAATCTTCAAAGTTAGCGAGTTTCACTTCATACGTTCTTACCAGACATGCCCAAATCATCAGTTGCTGCCCTGATATTCATCCCGACCACTGCATCCCCACGGCTAGGCGACCTGTATGTTAAATTTGTATTAATAGGGCAGCGGGTTATGCTATAAATCATATGTCACAGTGTTTGTGCACTGATTGCAACGGTTAGATGATACCAAAAATATTTTCATCAATAGGAGATCTTTCTCATTCATGATCGAACAATTTACCAAAGATGCTTATAATCATGATACCTAGTAAATTTTCACGAAAAGAATTAAAACCAGCAAATGTAAAAGATTCATTTCACACCCTCCACCACGGGACGTGATCGTCGTTTGACTTGGCAAACCCTGCGAGTGTCAGATAGATATCCCCGCCAGTCAAAAAAGAAAAATAGACAAACAATAAACATTACTAGTTTTTTTGATTTTTGGACTTATAAGCCATTATCTGTGAAAAATTTTTCATAATTTTTTGTCTATGTCCATAGTAATTGCATTATGAATCAGGGAGATGTAGGGATTGACACGTCTTACACATATTATCTGTGTTTTAGGATGGAGAGGACATAATGTTTTTATTGCTTTGAAGAAATTCATTAACCCATAAATTAATAAATGATTACTATTATGACTTAAAGGAAGATGAGGAATTGGATGGAATGTATTTTATATTCTATTTCTTGCAAAATACAGACAAATCCACACTTTTCAACAGGTATGTAATGATAACTTTCAGTATATTGAAGTTGGTAAATTCGAGAGTGCCATGCATTAACAAACGACCAAATCTGCTGCCAAATTTAACAGCTAGAAAGTCGACCTATTATTTGCCGCATTCCCATTCGCTGAGGGGGGATAACGGATTGTTAAATGTAAACCTATAACATATATCAAAATACATGAAAGTTATCCTGGTTTTTCTGTACAAAAGCATCATGTTGGAATCAAAAAGTGATCTTGTTTATAATACAGTCGAATTTTCTCGATTTCATTCAACATTTCAATAGAAATCACTGATATTCAGAGACCTTTGACAGCTTCCGTCAAATTGCATTTCGATAAGGTATTTTCCCATTGGTCCATAATATTAATGTTGGTAAAATCGGCCCTTAGACTTTTTTTTTGGAGCTTTTTGAAGCAAAAGGTGTACGAAACTGAAACCTGCTTCAATATTGGATATACGGCTGACAATAAAAAATATAGTAGAAATATCGATGTTACTATGTTTGAAAATGTTCGACGCGAAATTACGGATGGACAGTTATTGTGTCCAGAAGTTCCAGCATCTTCTAAACTGAACTCAACGTATTTATTCGAATTATCAAGTTAAATGTCAATTTATTCAGGTAATGATTAAATGTACCACCATTTTGTAGTAGGTAAAGGTATTGACTTTATATTCTAGGGTTATAAAGTACTCGTCAGGAGCTTCAAAATGATGTGCCACAAGACTCCCGTTTCCCAGCGGCCATCTTGACATTTTTATCTGTCAATTTTACAATTTCATTGCCTCAAGTTTTAATTTTTTTAATTGATCCGGTCAAACAATCAAAGGGGAGGGGGACATTAAAGAAAAGCACTGTATAGATGCGCAACTTGATATACATATAACGACAGAAACCTTAAGCCACGTACAGATATGTAACAACACGGCGACCGAACCACGCGACGAACCGCGCCGCGCTAGTGTAGTCGCGAACCTGATTAGCGTTACAGCTCGCCGTTCGGCCCGATCCAGGCTCTGTCGGTTTTTTCAGCGCAACATCAAACGAATGGCTCTCAACGAAGTTGCACATGTTTGGACAGGCATTACCGGTGCGGCGAGCACGCGCTCATCTCTGTAAATGGATAGATCCCGTTAAGAAAAGATGGAATGGACATAGGAGAAAACTCTTTTGCTTATAGAGCATTACAGAGCAGCGGAATTGTTGTGAGATGCATAACATACCCTGCATGACAATAAACTAAAAAAATGATGCCTGGGAACAGATAGCGTCCACAATGAGAACAAACAGCTCGCTTATGTAAACGGAAAATGGCAATTCCGTTATAAAATTGTTTCAACCGTGTGCTGATCTATTGTTATATAACTGCGTTTGCCACCATCGTCTCGGACGTCATCATCACTTGTTTCTGGATAATTCGTAGTGAATATAAATATAGGCAGCTGCTGCTACTGCTATATCAGTTTCAGTTAGTATTCGTCTTTCATTGAACGACAAACATCAAAATTGGATCGTCATTTTGTTGCGCGATGTGGTTACACGACGTCGTTCGGTTTGTGGTGATGCTCGTTGCAGTGTTGTTTCGTCAAAATGTGCACGCTGCGGTTCGTCGCGAGGTTCGGTTTCGCGGTGTTGTTACATATCTGTACATCGCTTTAGGCTAAACATAATACGATAAGCACTGATCTGCGATACGAGGGTGTATGGATATGTTCTTGATGTAACATTGTTTCATCAAAGCTCAAATCACGAGCATGTATATTCAAGAACCTGGGTCAGTTATTGATATTGTATCCTGGTCAGGTTAAGTTACGTATGCAATATGCTTTATTCTAGTTCCAAACAAGACTTGTAAGTTGTATATTAGATTGTAAGCAGCACACATAGTTGCAGGGACTGATTCAAACGGTTGAAAATAATAACTCTAATATCGCTTTATGTCTAAACAGAGAGGATTTCACTTTGAACAATCATATAGTTTAAATTGGCTGATGCAAACAAAATAACATAGAATAAATGATTAGCTGATAATGTCAATGCCTGCTTAAAAATACTTCTTTTAAGCAATCATGGTTTTAAAATACTAATTCACTACATATTCATTTTGTAATCGGGATTAAAAACTATTTTTACCTTTGCTAAAATAGAATATGCTGTCTATAAGGAGAGATAAAGTTGACTATGATAAAGAAAAGATAAGAAGCCAGTTATTTTGAAATTCCATCCCATATAGAGTTTGGCAAAATTGAAAGGGGTTTTTGAAAATTCGGATTTTTCGTCCGAAAAGACTCTCAATATCAAAACCTTCTCTATGCCATTTTCTTAGCTTCATAAATACGCAACTTTGCCCCTGTTTAACGTACCTCGTATCCCTGTTCCGAGATCGCAGTGGTGAGGGTTGAATTTGAAATTCCTCCAGGATTTAAAAGATCCCACACAAAAGTAGTTTCCGTTTTATCCTGCCATTTTTTTGGGAACCTCAGTCAAAATTTAGGAACGGACAGACATGTTGGCGTTAATTCAGAGAACTATCAAAATCTGAACGTATAATTGATCGAAATAAATTTAAAAGGATTGCAACAAACACCGTCACAGATGGCTTTCGTAATAACAACTCACGTGCAATAATGAAAATCAAAAGCTTATGTTTATCCCTGAAGTTTGGTGAACACGCCGCAACTCTCACACTTTGGGCAGCAAAGACTCTTCTGAGCAGTCCAAGGACGGCTATAAAATCATTGTCAGGCCAAGTTAATTGTCAATAAGAGTGGGCTGTTGCTTATTGTATTGTATAACGATACTGATAGTCTCATTCATCACACAGTTTGAAGATATACGAAGATATTCATTTTTCTGTGTTTGTTATGGAATTCACCCATCCACCCGTACATCTTATAAGAGGAAAACATAAAATCATTTTACCTTATCAGATTTATCCAGATTGGAACTTCCTCAAAGCGAGAAAAAATCCTCATACAATGTTGAAAAGGAACTGACTGAGATTAGCGACTCACTTGCTGGCAAACTCCGTCTCATTTCTTTGTGCATCCACTGCTAATGTCGAAATGATCAGTTTGAGCCCACTCGGGGGCGCAAGAATCCTAAAAGCCGTGGAGAGACTCTCATAGCTCAAACATTTTAGGTAAACGCCTTACTTCTTTGACGACCGCCATTACCATCCTTTGTTTCCAACGGGTATAAAGGCCTCCGGGGCATACATCTGCTTCCAACATTCAAAGCTTTTAATCCGGGCCCTTTTTTGCACTAGAAACTTCCTCCTCCAGACTGTCAGTCCGGTCAATTTGGTTCGAAAAGACGCAAAATTTAACAACTGTACAAACACGCTTTTTCATACCGTTCTAATCTGTATTCACACCACTGTACAGGATGTCAATAGAATACGGGGTCCGGCTATAAATTGACCCCCTGTAACTTTTTTATATGATCTTCTATAAAAAAAATTGTATATAAAAGTTATAAGATCTAATATGAAGTTTTTTATGTAATATTTTTTTATACAGGGTGTTTCAGTTTATTGTTGCATAACTTTAAGATTCGATAGAACTTTTAAGATTAATGCATAATGTCTATATAAACATGAGTCGAAAAATGCGTTGCCTTCCGAAATACAGGGTGTTTAAATTTACTTTCTAAAATAGTTTTTTCAAATATTTCGAACCATATTTGATGTATAACAGTGAAACTTGGTATACAAGGTTTTTTTGGTACGACAAAACGAACCATGGGCATAGTTTTACTGTAGCCGCTAGAGGGCGCTCTCTACTGTACCTGTAGTGTATTGAAATGGCCGAAAATTTTTTCTTAGTGCAATTTTTTGCTTTCTGAATGAAAAAACTGATTCTTTGCACTTTTCAACATAAAAAGCACTCTTGTAAGTTTTCGTTATAGTTAGCGGTTTTTGAGTTAATTCGATTTTTAGGTTCGATGCATTTTTAATTATTTATGGGAAAATAATATTTTTTTACAATTGCCAATTTGGGATTTACAAGTAATTAAGATGACGTTTAGATTGTGTTTTAAACACAGCAATAATTCCTAACTCCACATAAACACAAAAAACCAGAATATTAATTTGTTTAATTTTCCAATATTATTTTTAACAAATTAAATTAATTATTTACAACTAAAATGCTATGGAGAGTTAGGACAAACATACAAAAATCTAAAGTTGTTGCTCGAAATGGTAAACCCAAATTGTTCAATACACAATTCACATCTACGAATGATCGAACGTGGTATAGCATTATTCAAATAAGGCCTTATTTCATCACATGCATTCCTGATTCTGTCATTAGCATATCTCTTGTGGTTTCGGGAGTCTGGTACACGTTTTCGTTAGAAATCCCGACACAAAGAAATCTAATGGATTTAGGTCATGGGATCGTGTAGGCCAGGCGACTGGTCTCCACGGCCGATCCATCTTTCTGGATATTTTCGTCCAGCCAGTTTCTAACTATTCTCGAATAATGAGCTGGACAACCATCAAGCTGGAACAGGCCAATCTTCGTAAATCTAACCATAACATCATCCCACATATTTGCATGTTCAGCCTTTAAAAATTCCAAGAAGGTTGCAGCAAAAGGTAGGGTTCAAATAGTCGATTACGGTAGATACCAATCCACACGTTCACACTAAATTCATGCTGAAATCTTGTTTCCCGAACTGCATGCGGATTTTCATGCGACCAAATATGTTGATTATGAAGTTTACCACCCCACGTCTAGTGAAGCATGACTCAGCGGTCCATAAAACGTTACTTAAAAACTCCCTATTATTCTCAGTTCTATCAAGAATACACTGATAAAATGTGATTCTTCGTTCTCCGTCCCCTGGCTGTAGTCCTTGCACAGGTTGCAAATGGTAAGGATGTGTCTATGGTCATTCCTCATCTCCTAAGAACACGGTGAACATATCTTGCTGAAATTCCAAAGGCACCAGAAACTCTCCTAACACTTGTGGTCGGATCTCTATCAAACTCACGCAGAATCAAAAGGGTAAATCTGAGCTGACGAACATTTATGCTTTGATCCCTTTGGAGATTTCCAAAACCATTTTCAATTATTTGGCGATGCACTCTTACAAATACTGAGCGAGTCTGTCTGTTGGGAAATCTTCGTGCGTATTCTCTGATGCTACAAAGCCATACACAAATGAATATCCGCTAACTCTTGATTGGAGAATAAAAATGGCATTTTATAAAACTTACAAAAAAACAGGTAAAAGAAACTAAATTTCGTGCATTCACAATTGCAAAAAAACGTTTCAGGTTTCAACAGACAACAAAACTAACTGTCAACTAACTGACGTTTAACCTTATTCTGCTTTCAATTTCAAAATATTTGCAGGCACAAGCCTACTTCTAAAAATTATCGAAAATATTTACTTTTTACGTTATTTTATCATAAATAATTAAAATGCATCGAACCTTAAAAATCGAAATATCTCAAAACGGGCTAACTATAACGAAAATTCCAACAGAGCTTTTTTTATGTGAAAAGTGCGAAGAATTAGTTTTTTTATTCAAAAAGCAAAAAATTGCACTAAGAGAATTTTTTCGGTCATTTTAATAACACTGCATGTACAGTAGAGAGCGCCCTCTAGCACCTACAGTTAAAAACTATGCCCATGGTTCGTTTTTTCGTACCAAAAAAACCCTTGTATACCAATTTTCATGTTATACATCAAATATTGTTCGAAATATTAATAAAAAAAACTGTTTTAGAAAATTTAAACACCCTGTATTTCGGAAGCCACGCATTTTTCGACCCAATGTTTATATGGACTTTATGCATTAATTTAAAAGTCTATCGAACCTTAAAGTTATGCAACAATAAACTGAAACACCCTGTTACCGTATGTCTAAAAAAAAGTGCGATTGAATAAAGTTGCATTATTTCATATGGAAAATTATGTATATTTTCAGTGAAAATTATAAATAGTTATTTTTTCTGATTCCAAAGGTATATGGTGTGTTGAACTTATTTTTATTACTTTTGTCAGAATTTTAATTAATCATAGAATACAAAAAAAACTACATAAAGAACTTCATATTAGATTCTGGAACTTTCATATAAAGCCTTTTTTCTGGAAGACATAAAAAAGTCAGTGGGGGTCAATTTATATCCGGGAACCCTAAATAGAATAAGAATAATAACTTTGGTTCGGTAATGCTTCATTTATTGTATATTCGTTCCTAGTAAGAACGGTAACGTCTCAGATCATTTTGTGATAAAGTTGTTGAGATGTACGAAGTACAAGTAAAACGTATCAATAAAACCCAATCCTCCCAAAGGATAAACATAACGAATTTCAATTCGGCAATCTGGAAGGACTTGATAATTCGTCATATTTATGAAGCTTTTTTTAATGATTTTAGTTATCCTCAGCTGTCGGAAGTTTCAATTTATTGTTAAGGTTTTTTTCAACGGAGTCACCAAAAGGGTTTAACTGGTTTTTCTAAAAACAAACAGTTATATCAAAAAAGTTTGGCAACATTTATTGGCAAACAAAGCATGTTTTAAAACCGTTTCTTAGAAAAATTCCCTTAAGTTTGGACATGCAGTGTATACGAATTAGATATATTCTGGCAATAAATTATTGAATATTGTGTAAGTTTAGAGCAAGCGTTAGGCATCACTTGGCTAATCTGAACTCAATGATTGAGGATCAACTTCAAATTAGATTCCATTGATCCCAGAAAGACTAAATAACGACTATTTGCATTGTCTTAATTTCTACCAATCACAAATGCGCAATTTTGAATTACAAATGGGTCTAGATAGAAAAAATTTATGGCAGCACCTGTCAGCAGTTTTTTCGAGCTTACCCGCGGCAAAACTTGACATCTGTTATCACAAAAAATTGCAAAACCTTTGATAACAAGTAATTATGTTCTCTTAGAATATCTGAAAATGACGCTAAACAATTTTCTCCTTCTGGGTAAAAAAATTGCAATTCATATTGTAATTGTATCATAAATAATTCCTTGTATTTGTGATTAAATAATCACCGGTTCTTCAGTTTTCAAGTTAATAACTACATATTTATTGTTTGAATGTATAATAGATAGTATGTTAAGTAAGCTACAAGTATGTGTATGCAGAATAATCATCAAAGTCTTGTTAAATAGCATTCGGGCATCTAATTTTTTCCTGTGAAAAAATCGAAAAAGCACAATGCAAAGTAATATTTTTTTAACAAAAAACATTCGTGCAGGTGCAAACTGATATCAGCACTCATGCTTTTTGTTAAAATATTACTTAGCAACGTTTTTTTTTCTATTTTTTTCGGAAAGGTTAGATGCCGTTATGATACTATTCGTCATTATTCGTCAGAGCGGTCCGGTGGACCTTTGCTTTTAGTTAAAAGTCTCATTGGTCTATTAGTCTGTCAGATCTAGCTACCCAGGTACCAAACATGTTTAAGGGGAAAATGGAAAGAGGATTGCTGTGCGATTCCGGTTGATTATAACGCCGCTGCGCCTGTTGTTTTACATAATCCCTTAGATACGGAATATCAAGATGTCGGTGGAAGGTCTCATTTGACACGTACCAAGGGGCGTTAGTAATTGTGCGTAGGGTTCTGTTTTGCAGGACTTGCAGTCTCTGCATGTGCGTCTTGGCAAGGAAACACCAAGCCGCGCATGCGAAGGTGATTGCGGGTCTTATGACCATTTTACAACCGAATCTTGTTGATCAAACTTAATTTTGAATTTCTGCACAACAAAGGATAAAGCTGCCGAAAGGTAATTTGGAATTTTGTTTTCAAAATATCAGTATGTTTTTGCCAGGTCAACCACTTGTCGATGATGACTCCAAGATAACTGACAGATTGCTCCCATGGTATACGAATTCCATTCACTGATATCTCTAAGGGGCACCGCAAGATTTTTTAGTACAATAGATTGCCTGCGTTTTCGAAGTATTAATTTTGATCAACCACCGATCCGCCCACTCCAATACTTCACAGTTGCTGGGGCAAGAGACGTCATGTATATAAAGTGAATATATGACCGGTTCTTACGGGCCGTATTGTTGACAACATATTGTTAATTTTGATCCGAAATTTCCTTCCTTCTAGAAAAGATTTCAACAGTTTTAGTAGCCAAACTGGAAAACCCTTTTGGATGAGCTTGTACAAGAGGCCCATGTGCGGCACCTTGTCAAATGCCTTTGATACATCTAAAAGCAAGATACCAGTACTTTTGTTCAGGGTGATCCCCCTGGTTACATGCTCCACCAGTCTAACTGCCTGTAGCTCCGTACTATGCTCAGACCGACAGCCGACTTGCACGTCAGGAATCACATGGTGATCTGACGAGAAATTCTCAAGGTGATGATAAATCACCTTTTCAGCGAACTTAGAAGGAGCTGACAGCAGTCTAATGGGACGGTAGTCCTGGGGGAATATCGAACCTGCCTTCTTTGGGATCATGATGACTTCAGCGTCCTTCCACGCCTTAGGAAAGTAATGAGTTCTGAGCATTGCATTGATTATTGCTACCAGATGAGTCAAACCTCCACTTTATCCTCAGTCGTGAAAACTATGCCTCCAGGA
The DNA here is from genome assembly GCA_963669975.1 of Acanthoscelides obtectus. Classification (NCBI taxonomy): domain Eukaryota; kingdom Metazoa; phylum Arthropoda; class Insecta; order Coleoptera; family Chrysomelidae; genus Acanthoscelides; species Acanthoscelides obtectus. The sequence continues at coordinate 20,517,197 of CAVLJG010000003.1, forward strand.
TCATGAATATGTGGTAGTTGTTCTTGCCTTCCGTATCTGAGCGATTTTGCCACTTTCCAGAGAGGAATACTTGATTCAAGCATCCCCGCCAGAAAGCCGCTCCACTGCTCATTGCGGAATTCATGGAGTGCATTTCTCACTTCATGGACGACGTTCGTCGCTCTACGAATGTCATCAGGATGACAAGACCTTTTTGCTTGCTCAATCGCAGTCCTCTTTTCAGAAATTTTCCGACCAATGTCAGCAGGGAGAAAAGGTCTGCCGTGTCCCTGCGCCGCAAGCACAGCAGCACGTTGAAGAGTTTGGTGAACGAAACTTGTACACTCCGATTGAGCAGCATCAATTCCGTTCTCATCATGAATGACCGGGACGCTGTGAAACTCTTTGAGAAATGACTTGTATAGTTCCCAGTCAACTCTTTTCCTTGGAGGAGTTTCCTCGTCCACGAAATGCCCATTACCTACCTCCAGAACAACAGGTAGATGGTCACTAGAGATGTCATACAAGATCCTAGAAGCAATACTCGACCTACAGTTTTTAGATATGCCGTTATGATATTACTTATAATAACGCATTTGTGGAAGTGTCATACATGGCAAAAATTGCATTAGGGCTACACATTTAAGGGCTTGTCTAAAAGAAAGCACTTTGAAAACTAGACGATATGATCAACTATTTTCAACTATAGTGTATTTACACCCAAGATAGAATGGATGCGTGATTGCCAAAAGCAAGACCGGCGTACAGGGCCGCATTCAGGGCTACCTCCGAACCAACGTGTTGTAAAACAAAGATGACAGTATATAACAGAAACAGAAACTTAATAAATTACTCAAGTACACTTAACAACAACAACAGCAACAACAATCAAGGTGAATACGAAAACACCAGCACGCAGTGATACACGCGACGGACGGTGGCCTGAGTGCAACTCTGCCTGCCCTGTCCCTGCCCCGCGCATTATTCCGCCAGGCGGCGCCGCTTGAAATTTAATGGCGAATTGACCAATAAGAGGCGTTGTCCCCACCTGTTACCGAGAGATCACGCGCTAACTGTTATTATTTACATCTCATCTTGAATTTGGATTCAGTTTAGAATTTGCAATGAATCTTGCTACAAGAGAATTAATTTACGAAGGCAGGGCTTTCTTGGCACGAATTTAACTCACATTATACAAAAGATTTTGACTATGAGGCGTGATGTTCTTGATTTTTGGGCATGCACCTACACATTAATTTTAGTGTATCTTTTGCCTGCCAAACACTTCAATGGCAATAATCGAACCTAAGGTAAAATAATTAATTTTTTTGGCGATGAATAACGAATAAGTGTTTTGCTTTCCATCGAGCG
>CAVLJG010000003.1:20519046-20584421 GCA_963669975.1 Acanthoscelides obtectus
AATTGTAGCTAACAGTATGCTCTTAATTTGAATACTATTTGTATCATTACAGGATGATGACGTGGTGACAGAAACTTTCATTTTCCTAAACAGAAAGCCCTACAACGTATACAGCTTTGGCAAGCCCTTTCAAACGACGGCGACGCCGAAAAATTCAGTACTCTAATGACTAATAGCGAGTTACCAAAATTAAGCGTGTTTTTTTCGATAAATTGTGCAATATTTCAACAATTTGAAAATGAAACTCTATAGTATGTTATATCAAATTGCTTCATTTGAAAGGACTTATCCAACAAGATGTGAATTTTTTCCACTTTAAAGTATGCATGTTTGAGTATCCGGGGTAGTTATGAATCATCCTGTAGATATGAAAATATTTTCAAAGTAAGGAGCATAATGTGCGTAACTAATTTGTAGATACTTTGTTGCTGCATATAATAACTAGCTTTGAATTATACAGGGTGTTCCTTATTGATATGCAAATATTTAAGGGTGTGAATCTGCGTGAAAAATTAATGTTAGTTTGCTTTATCAACTATGGCCCAAAAATGTTTCCTCACAAAAACTCGGGGTGTTGAGTTTTAGGAAAAAAATGGAAATTAATTAATATTTTCAGAACCGCATATTTTTCAATACAAAAATAATTTTTAGCTTTAACAGTGCCGTGCGTAAGGGTACCGACTTCGATATTTTTTAAGAAAAATGGTACGCCACTCGTTTTTTGCCAATAAAAATTATTTTTGAATTCCCCGTTCAATTTAAAACAAATGATCTCTCTTGAATTGGTTTCCTTCGATGCGGCATTTTTTCATTATTCAGTTTTTACAATCCTGTTAATAATGGTGAATTATTCAAATGCAGAAATGGCGGAAATGCATTACGTATATGGCCTTGCCGACGGTAATGGTGAGCAAGCCAGACGGATTTATCACCAGAAATATCCCGATCGTGCTTTGCCAGATAGTCGACACTTTTCTAAATTCATCGTCGTCTTGTTAAAACTGGTTCTGTCCGAAAAGGAACATCTGAAGGTAGACCTCTAAGTGTGAAACACCTGAAATTGAGGAAGCAGTGCTGCACGAAGTCAAAGAACATCCTGAAACAAGTGCGAAGAAGATCGCTAAACACTTAAATTTTGCAATCAAATTGTTTGGAGAATTTTAGTGATTTTTTGTCCTTACCATGTTTTAAGAGTACAGGCTTTACTTCCCTTTGATTTTCAAGGCGTGTGACCTTTTGTCAGTGGATCTTCAAAAAATTACACAAAATCTGCAATTTGAATCAATGATTCTGTTCACTGACGAAGCTAATTTTTCTCGAAATGCCATTCAGAATTCCACAATAATCATTTGTGGAAAGAAGGAAATTCCTATGCCGTAACCGAAACCCATTTCCAACACCAACTTTCGATTAAAAGTATGGGCAGGAATTATTGGCAACAACTTTATTTGCCCATTCTTCTTGCCGCGGATGACTTGACGGACAGACTTACCTCAATTTTCTTCAACAACAGTGCCTTTGCTGCTTGATGATGTTCCGTTACTAATAAGAACACTATGTGGTACATGCATGATGGTGCACCAGCGCATTTTATTGTAGCGATTCGTATTTATTTACAACCTATTTATCCAAATCGTTGGATTGGCCGCGGTGGCCACAAGAATGGCCACCAAGGTCCCCAGACCTCAACGGTGTAGATTTCTATTTGTGGGGCTATCTTAAGACACTAGTGTACACAAGTTCCATCAAACACTGTAGAGGAATTAAGAGAAAGAATAGTTGCAGCTTGTGAATAATAAAAAATACTCCAGGGATATTTCAACGAGTGCGCAATTCCATGAGAAGGATGGCGGAAGCATGCATACTAAGTGAAGGGGTCCATTTCAACAATTTTTGTGATCATTTCGTTGGTTATGTTTATGATGGCGCAGAAGGAAAACAATTCAAGAGAGATCATTGGTTTTAAATTGAACGAGAAATTCAAAAATAATTTTTATTCGCAAAAAACTATTGGCGTACCATTTTTTTCTTAAAAAATATCGAAGTCAATGCAACTGTATTAACTTCACTACGTACTAAATATCAGTGAAATATCTGAAACGGTTCTGAAATATTAATTAATTTCCATTTTTTTCCTAAAACTTCAACACCCCGAGTTTTTGTAAGGAAACATTTTTGGACCATGGTTAATGAAGCAAACTAACATTAATGTTTCATGTAGATTCACACCCTTAAATATTCGCATATCATTCAGGAACACCCTGTATACCAGATATAAATTATTAAAACTGCGTATTCTAAGAAAGATATGGAATTGGAAAGGAGAGGAAATCTTATGTCCGAATATCACCTTGGCCATCCCCTTAATCATGGTAAAATCAAGACAGCAAAAACAATTTACTGTAGCAAAAATGTTTGACAGCACAGTTGCGAGATGTGTGGGGATCACCCAAAGGTGACCTTGACGATAACCTTACCATGATCTTCAAGGTCCAGTAAAATTTCCAAAGGAAATGGTAAGGCAGAAATTTTACGTCCGAAACCTCACAACAATGCAGTGGAACATTTTTGCTCTTAAGTAATTCCTGAATTGACCTTGACGAAATAGTCAAGGTCATGGTTGAAGATCGCATTCAAACGTGAAATTTCCTCCTCTTTTCAATTCCGATGTAAAAAAGGCGTTTGCTATTTGAAAATGTTCACTATTGAAAACGAAATTGATTGTTTAGACATTTTTCAATCGTAATCAGTTTGGTTTTTTTTTCAGATTGCAACAGATGTGCGTAATGTTGGAACAATACGTAGACAGCATCTGCGTTAGCGGTTCGCTGTAAAAGATGATCCGATCGAATTTGGTTCGAAGAATGTTAGATTAGAACTGCAACAGCTAGTCAAGGCGTGTGAACACGCTGTAAAGATTGCACAGAATTTGAATAACGAGGAACCTGTAGCACCTGCACAATCACGCATAGGGTAAGATTGTTACTTAACGACAGATCAAAGATCCTTCTTCAGATTTTGTTGAATTTTGGCAGTATTATTTATTAAGACACAATTTATATGCACCCATGTTTTGGGCTTTAGTGGCAGATTAGCACTGTGGTAAACTGACGATTATTATTATTATAAACGAGGAGCATAATATTGACAATCAGTTTAAAAGAATACTCGTATTTGACGAAAACATTTTTTTTTCAGCAAGTGGAGGTTCTGAAAGTTATCGTTGATCTTATCACAAAGCATCGTTGCCAGTTCCTAGATACTTCTTCCAAGTATTGCAATCAACAAGTGTGAAACTAGCAATATCTCCGCAACCGAGAGTATTGGGAGAATTCATAAGTGTACAAGCAGGATCTCAGTTAGCTGTTAAGGTAACGATAAACTCATTTCGAAAAGGCTGAATATCTTGAACACCGTTTGGATTTTCAGGTTGAAGGTGTAGTCCAACACGGTACTCAACCAGGTCTGTTTAGGAAAATTAAAGAAGTTGTTGTCACGGTAACATCTCAACTTCAAAATAGTCAGAAGAACAAAGAGATTTTGGATCCGAAGGTAAGCTAAACAACTACAATTGGCAAGCATTAACCTAAGTGCTGATCGAGCAAAAAGACGATCTCTTTCGTGACTCTTGCCTTGAGTGGAGAAATGAAAGTAAACCAGCGACGGTTCACACGATCACGATTCAGTTTATTGCATGAATCCGACCACGAAGGAGCTTCTGATTGATAGTTGTGCTCTTTTGAGTTCAGATTTTAGTGGTATGTTTGCGAGAAGATTGAGAGGTACGCGGACGCTTGAAAAATAAAAGAAAAAGCTTTATTGGACGCAAGCAATTTCTCGAATGCGGGGATCGCGCTTTATCTACAAAATGATTGAAATACCAAATACGTAACTTTCACCCGAATTGAGAAACTAGAGATACTAGAATAAAAAAAACCGACTAGACAATATTGCCATATATGCCATTTTTCCAGAATTGAGACACAGTATATGTTACATTAGAATAAAAAAGACCATACAGGATATTAAGCCAATCGTTACAATTGTTTAAGAACTTTCAAAATAGGCTCCTTCTGCGTCGATGCAGCGCTGCCAGCGCGATTTCCAAGCATTGAACGCGTCACGGAAGGCATTCTCCGGAATAGCCTTGAGAGCTGCGGTGTATGCTGCTTGGATCCCCTCTGTCGTCTCAAAATGCTTGCCTTTCATCGGCCTTTTCAGGCGAGGAAACAAAAAAAGTCCGGGGGGCCACATCTGGGCTGTAGGGCGGCTGCGGAAGCGTTGGGATGCCGGCCTTGGTCAGGTAGCTATTCACAAGAAAGGCGGTGTGAGCCGGGGCGTTGTCGTGGTGCAACTTCCAGTTCCAGGTTTGTCCAGGAGGAACAAATTCATGGTGGACGATGCCTTTGATGTCAAAAAGACAATGAGCATCGTTTTCACTTTGGATGTGCTCATTCTTCCCTTTTTTGGGCGAGGAGACGCCGTCATGTGTCACTCGGAAGATTGCCTCTTTGTCTCGGGATCATACTCAAAGATCCACGGCTTGTCACCTGTGATTACGTTATTCAAAAATTGGGGGTCATTTTCACACATGTTCAAATTTTCTTGGCACACTTCCACTCGCCGCAATTTCTGGTCGTCAGTGAGCACTTTTGGGACCATCTTCGCGCACACCTTGCGCATGTTCAAATGCTGCGTCACAATGTCATGAACCACAGATTTTGGTAAATTTAACATCTGGGCGGTCTGAGTTCTCTTCCCGGCCCTCCAAAAAGGCCTGGTGCCACCGAAACACACCACTTCTTGCTAAAGCAACACCTGGGTAAGCCTGCTTGATCATATCAAACGTCTCTGTCGCAGATTTACCGAGTTTCACACAGAATTGAATCGCGTACCTCTGCTCTACTGAACGCTGCATTTTCGGCTTGCACCAGTCACAGAAACACGTCGCGCGAAAATGCCTGTCCTGACTCTCCAAGTGCTCGGAGACAACCAGACCAGCCGCTCATTCGTTAGCTAGGAACGCCCTCTACCGAATCTGGTCGGCGCGCACGCTCCGAAGTACAGTCATGGCGGAAGAAAATGAGTCCTATTACTTTCCGGACAAACCCTGTATTGTGTTGTGTTGTCGTTAGTATGAGTTGTGTTTTATTACATGCGCACAACGGTCACTCCCTTCTGGGGGTTTTTTCATTTATTTGTATGGATATAAATTTCTTGAGTATAGTGTATATTTTAACACAAATAAATATCATTATTATACCGTTTCATACTGGGATCGTGCATTTCTATACCAGTATGTAACGCGCGACCCGACTACAATTTTTGTTTTTTTTTTTTTTTGACGGAATATTTGAACTTTGAACATGGTATAGACATACCTTTACTTCGCCACCAGCGAGGAAGTATTGTTATGGTGAAGAATTTCGAAAGTAAGATGCGTTTTTTGGATGTCATATGACATTTACATCACGAAAATTATCATCATTCATTTCTTGCGGTCCTTGGCCCGTCTATAACTTGGAAAGTACTGCTTGGAATTGGACGGAATTTTCTCAAAAGGTTTATAGTTTTTGATAATCCATCCAGAGGCGGCAATGCTAAGGGCAAAAAACTAAAAAAATAATCGTTCAAACTCCATTATTTGAGATGCTCCTGATCATAGTCACAAAAAAATTGGAAAGGTTGAGAATTGGGGGTTAAAGGCAACCTACGTATCAATTTTCTTGGTGAGGTATGGGGGGAGGGGGATGTTGTCAGGTGGACGGCACTATTGGCAGGGTTTGGAAAAGATGTTCGATGGACTTATTATATGGGCCTGTTTGACTGACTTGATCTGTTTATTTTCTGTTTAAAATGTTCGTAGCTAACTTTTTTTTGAGAGTCTAGCTTGTACCGAGCATTATTCTTTATGAACTGATGACAGAGCTTTTTGTGGGAAGTGCAGACCAACCTACTGGACGTCATTTTTTTTGTAAAGCATGCATTTATATATGTATTTACTGAAACATAACATCTAGAATCACATGAATTTGCTGGATGATAAGTCGCAGTAGATGATCTATAACAATGCGAGAGTTCCCGAGTTCCGTAATAAGCACAAGTTTTTTTTTTCAGCTTTTGGAGCAAGTGTCTGTTCTCTCCCAAACTGTAACTCCTCACAATGACTTCTTCGCAGCACAGTTTCTGTTGGCATTTCCAAGAGGTGGTCAGTACCTGCTTGTGGTGGAAGCGTCAGTGATAGACGAGAATAGTAACGCATGGAAAACGGGACCTAGATCTACGTTGACCGTCAAAGTGCCTGAAGAGACAAAGTTGACGCCTATCGCTGTACCTGGGATGGCAAACAATGCTAATGTGTAAGAACTAGAACTACTTTGCAACATGAGAAGGCTTTTCCCAGTTCTGTTAACCTTAGGCAGTTCAAAAATCGGATTAACAAAGTTTCTTTTGGATCATCATAGTAGTCGCGGTGCCCTGGCATTTAGGCTTCTGCCTGCGCGGCTGCTTTGGTGTAAAAAATGTTCACTCCCTCTAAGAGCTTACTATAAATTTTTGGAACTTTCTTCTAAGACGCCGCCGCGCATTAGATCTGCAAGACAGACCCGTCATGCTTCTGTAGCCCATCCCAACGTCGAGAACTGACCGGTCTGACCGCTCCTTATTCCTAAAGTATTGAGACTCAGAAACAATCTACCCAAGGATGTTTTACTAATGCTAATAAATTTAGGCAGCTGAAAAATTTGATTTAATTAAAGTTTTCATTTTTATCATCGACCATATTTTTATTTTTTTTTTCAGAATTCTTATGCCAGAAGATAGCCTGTTCACAAAAGGTCACCTTAAAAAGGATGTGAATAAAACACAGCATTAGTAGTATGTTTTAATTTAAAAATAAACGTTTTTTTTTTCATATATTCTTTTATCATTAAACAAATATAACGGATATTACATATATGCATATAAAAATATATGATGACGTACTGATATCTAATATACAGATAACAACTAACAAAATAACACTAAAATACAACTCATCCCCCAAAAAAAGATTATTATCTATAAAATACTCTTTTTACTTTAGAATTCAATATGAATGCAAATAATAGCTGCAACATTTCTATCACAAAATGAAATCACCTTATGATATTTCATGACATTATTATCAATCACTTTACCAAATCACACACCGCACCATATGGGAAGATAGCACCAAGCCACTGTTGGCATTTTTATACTCTATATGATACTCCAGCTGTGTAGTTCTCGTGTTAACATACTGTATATATATATATATATATATATATATATATATATATATATATATATATGTACCATTGTTACAACCAAATATATTACTGCACTGACATGGATTATTTCAGATGATAATCATATGTATCAAAGTTACAGATGATAAAAAAAACCTAACTGACACGATGTGAGACAATAAAATAGAGCAAGAGAGTTACCTAATTCTGTTTCTAGTAATCATATAAAAATACGGTTTTAAGTTGATACAAGTCTCGCATCTTTCACGTCTGGATATGTTTATTTTAACTTGCGATTCGACTAAAGCAGCAGACTTTGGTCGAACTGAGAATGGCAACGATATTAGATACGAATATATTCATATAATGACGCCGACTAATCAACAGTTTCGTCGAGCGACCAGCTATAAGGGCCTATGCGCTCTTAAAGTTGGGCACCTATCACCTATCTGTTGCGTCATCATCCCCAACAAAGAGTCCGTCCATAACACTTGAGAAAACGGCCTAGGAAGACACGTCCAGCACGCCCTTTGCGACGCGTGCACACTGTCGTAAAAATGGGGTAAAATTTAAGGAGGACGTAGCTCGTCATCACACACTCGGGGAAAGTGCAGTAGCCTGTATCCACGCAGCGCAATACCCGGTCTACCGGGAGGAAGTGCAGTTGCCAGAATAGTGTTGTTATATTGGTAGGGGAAGAGAGGCCGAGCTCCCTCCCTCCCTCTAGTCGTAACACTTCTAATGTCACTGAGTATATCTTGCCTTAAAATTCACAGAAAAGTAATTATAGACGGATAACTTGATGTGGGACTTGCGTTTTTATAGAAGTATATGAAATGTTCACAGATTCAAGGCGTCATCGTGGCACAACTTTCTGCATCAGTTTCTGAGAGCGGTGATTGAAAATTGAACAGCGGTAAGTGAGGGGGGGGGGCAACGGCTGCATTAGTGCTCTTTTCCCTCATAAAGCATTGATAGCAGTTATTGACCCTCCATTGTTCTAGGAGGTTTAAAAAATTGAAGAATATCCACCGTCTCTTTTTTTAAATACTGTGTGCGAGATTGAAATAATCAAAATAGACTGACGTGAAGTCAACTCAAAAACACAATTTCAATTATCTTATTAGGTCATTTTTTCCGATCATCCTAAGCACTTCAACGACTCTCACATACTGTGTTAGGTATAATTTATTTCCTTTTTGTATAGTTTCAGGTTGGAAATTTAAATAATGTTTTATGGATCCAAATCCCGTACACATTTATTTTATTGTTCAAGTTCCATTTTTAATATGAACCACAACCTTTTTTAGTGGTTTCATTTTGACTAAATTTAATCTCCACAAAACCATGCTTAAAATTTTTAATAAAACGTCTAGTTGCTAAGAATTGACAGGTCCCGAGTCCCGAACAATTACATGCACTAGGCGGCGTTGTCATCGCAAACACACAAAATCATATACCGAACATTTTTTAGAGTATAACCTGTGACTTTGTAGTTTTAGATTTCTCATACCGGCCCCACAAAAGGCAGCCACTGATTCCTCGTAGGCTTCCTGTTAAAATCTCTGACATGAATCTCTTCAGGCGCATGGTAATCCCCACTCTTCCCCCCGCTCTTGCTCAACAGCTTTACCTCTTTTATTACAATCCCCTTGCTCACAGCCTTACACATATCATAAACTGTCAACGCTGCAGTACTAGCAGCGACTAGTGCTTCCATTTCAACACCGGTCTTGCCGTCACATCTTACTCTTGAAGTTATGTGCACCTCGCAGGTCTCTTCCTTGAGTTTCGCTTTGACCTGGACATGCGACAGTGGTATGTTGTGGCACAGAGGTACAATGCTTGATGTGTTTTTTTGCGCTCATAATCCCTGCTATCTCTGCTATCGTCAGAACATCACCTTTTTGATGAGGTTCTCGCGAATGAGAAGCGTTATTTCAGAATTAAGTTGCACGGTAGCGGTGGCGACAGCTATTCGGGTAGTTTCAGGTTTCTCGCCCGTATCTACCATAGCGACTTTGCCTTGGTCATCAGTATGCGTCAGTTTTGTGCAGTACATTCTTTGTGTATATTGGAATGGTTTCTGCAAGTATAGATGGCTCAGAATTGAGTTGTGATAGGTAAGATTTGGCATAAACGGTGTTTTCCTCGTCTCTGAAATAAAAGAGAAGACTAAATAGCTTTGGTGATGTCAAGCTTGGAATTATCAAACACTGATTAACATTTTCCAAGAAGATGCAAAAACCTATGCGGTATTTGGACAGAGCTGTACTTTCTTTTTGATGAATGGTGAGTACTTTTTCATTCATTTATTTTTACTTTTCGCTGTTGTTTCACCGCACATTAGCTTTGTTATTACAAACGTAGTTGTTTATGAAAAGGACACGCTGTATAATAGAAACATATCAAAACACCGGATTTACGAGTAAAAACCATGTGATTATATACAGTAATGAACAAAAGTGTATAGACAAATATGAATATTTGCCTAAATACCTTTAGAAAACGAATTCATACTACATTGCTCCATAAACAAATGCGTTATTAGTAGAAAAACTAAATTCCTTGTTTTTACATTATCTGCAATGAACGCAATACAAGTCTGAATATAAGCACTTTTTTATGAGGGACAAAAATCTGTAGACAAATTCTATTCAACATTAGTTTCGCACAGTTTCGTGTCAGAAGAGGATTGGTTTGTGTTCATCAAGTATTGTGGAATAAGTTGAGTGATTTTAAGACCATGCCGCGTGGTCCAGAAATTTCTTTCGATGTGAAAACTAAGATCATTGAGTTATACAAAGTTGGTCAATGTCAAGTCCACATTGCCAAAAATTTGAGGCTGAAGCGAGCAGTTTGGGCAATATTGAACAAATATAAACAAAAAGGTATCTTGGAAAACTCTAAGAGAAGTGGTCGTCCTAGAAAACTAAATGCTAGATCAGTTAGATTAATAAAAGTAATTTCGTCCAAAGATCCGTTTAAAAGAGAGAAGAAGAAAAGACAAATAAAAGCCGAAATCGAGACAAAAGGAAATGTCACTGTTTCTACGAAAACTATAAGTAGAAGATTAAATGATTTGAAGAAGCCCGAGTAAGACGCCGCTAACCTCGAGGAAAACCGTAAGGACCGATTACAATTTGCACGGATGCATCTTGATTGGAGCATCTGTGACTGGAAGAGGGTATGTTTTCAGTAACGAATCCAAGTTCAATATGTTTGAATCAGATGGTGTTCATTACGTTAGACGTCCTAGTGGACAAAGATTGAACCCCAAGCACACTTTGCCCACTGTCAAACATGGAGGCGGGTCTGTTATGGTTTGAGGGTGCTTTTCGGGGTTTGGGATGGGACCTTTACATAGAATAGATGGCATTATGGGTAAGTTTGTATACACATACATACTAAAGCATGTCATGTTACCCTATGTGGAAGACAATATGCCCTTAAGATCAATCTTCAAGCAAGATAATGACCCGAAGCACACTTCAAATCTCTCAAAGAAATTCTTACTGGTTGAAAAAATACCAGTTCTCAAATGGCCTTTTTTATTGAAGGGAGTCTAATGAATTTATTTATGTATAAGTGAGTATTATGCTATAACGAATTATGTATACAGGTCGGTGTATTAATAAACAAGTTAAAAAAATACAGCACATACTTTTGTCCATTACTGTAGATTTCAACAATTTAACAAATAAAAATGAATCATTTTTTTGTATCCCAGTAGATAACAAATATCCCCAACTATGAAAAACATGTTGTTATCCTTGGGGATGTGTTTTGTATCTCGTGCGGCTTTTATATAGTTTTATACATTTGTGTTTTTTTAAATCCAGTATTTTTTATATGTTTCTATACAATGTTCCGTTTTTAATTCTTTGAATTGTTGAAAACTATAAAATCATACGGCACATATTTAATATGTACTCAAGTTTATTGGTGTTGTTTTTGTTCTGTGGTTTTTATGTTGTTGTGTATTTTTTGGTCAATCAATGTAACTGAACTTTTTCATTTCATTGCTTCATTTGCGATTTTAAAATTTTATAAATGTATTTTTTCATATCATTTTAGCCCTGAAGAAGGCAAAAGTAAACGCCGAAACATTGGCAATTTGAAAAAAATACACTTCTTCCACATATAACCCAAGAAACTGAAGCAATCAAACGTACATATCAAGCACTGGGATAAGAACTAATTTAATCATAAAATAATATTAGTTTTACGTACCTATCACGTTGAACTGTTTTGGCAAATTCACGTAAAGAGATCTGCATGTTTTGGGAAGACGTGATTCTAAGTGCTCAGTACAGCATTCTTTATTCGATCACGATGCACTTTACACTTGACTCAAAACCGCAATGAAATTAGTGGTAGTGTTGAAGTAGGTGATCAAAAAGGTGTCACGTTAATAAAGTTCAACAGTTTTGATGGGGTATTTCATAGTGGAATATGTTAACCAATGCATTAAGAAGATCTAACCGTCAGTGGTTATGAGTGTAGACTGTGTTCAATTCTAAAATTTTGCGGTCTTATGGTGTCGCAAATAAAGGACTGTCGGATGGAATGGTAATATTCAAATATGCGTTATACACAAAGCTCAACATTAACTGATAACATGTATAGATGCAGAACAATACATAAAGCATAAAGTGTGCTGTGTAGCTCTAAAGTGAATAGTTACTCTACCTTTTAAGCAAAATATTTTGATATATTTAGCCCCCTATAAGTATCATTGGTCGATTAGCCATTTGAGAAATATTCAGCATGCCTGAAAAATATTTTATTAAGACACTAAAGCTAACTGTTATCACAAATAGCAAATGCATTAGTCACACAACATTTTTCAAGCTGTGTTAATGGGACAAGGGACGAACAAGTACAAGTAACTGTTGGAGGACATGTTAAAGAAACAGTATGCTATATACATTTAAGATTTTTCATAACATCTATTCAGTCTGTCAATAAGACGTGTGGGAAAACACTATTTTTTTATCATATGAGATTGTCCACAATAAGTACTAAGTACATTTATAGCTTTTTTACTTCAAGTGGTTTCTTCCATCTTAGTTGGCAACAAAAAATAATTGGCTGTTCATTCTGTTGTTTTAAATTTTAAAAAATCAATCAACTTTCGACTTCTTAAGCACTGTTGCTAACATTCCCAGAAGCAATGTTTTTCAGCAACCGAAAGCCTGAACAAAACGGCCACTACAGCTGCTACTGTTTGTAAGCTGTATAATTCATTTTTACAGATCTTCCGTGCTAATCATTTACGGTTTGGGACGACACTTATGATAGAAAAACTTAGAAGAGTGCTACTCGCCGTCGTTACCAGATAATGCTGGGATTACTTGTGCACTCTTTCTCACATACGTGTTGAATGCTTCTCTCTCTCTCTCTCTTACGCATTGAAACCCGGCCGACCTCACCGTAAATGATTCGCACTGTCTGTGATTATTATTCAAAAAATATGTGATTCCTATACACCTCAGACAAATATTTTGCAGGCAATAACATCAGAGGCAACTAAGCAAACACTCGTGCAAATTAAATAACGCCGCATTTTCTTTATTAAAGAGAAAATCAGAGCACTGTTGTGATGCACTGTTGCCACGTGCTCCGATTTTCCCTAACAGGAAATGCCCTGATATATAATTTGTATGTGTGTGTACAAATATTCTCGTACCTGCATGCTGTTTTTTCTTTCTCTTGACCGCTGCACTGATCAGAGCTGTTAGATCATCATCTGAGCATTTGCTCCTGATAGCGTCTCTGAGAGATATCTCAGTGTTACCAAACAAGCAAACTTTCAAATTTCCATCAGCTGTGATCCTTACTCTATTGCACGTACCACAAAAGTGCTCACTCATTGATGTTATGAAGCCAACCTGTCCTTTGTAACCTGGGACCTTCCAAGCCTTAAAAATAATGATAATAATTAAAGTTGAACATTCTAATTTAATTTTTATTGAACTGTAATGAGATGAATGAGAAGTACAAACCTTTGAAGTATCATTTGCAGCATTTTTCAAAGGATGCAAGTCTGGCCATTCTGCTTGTATCATTCCCAGCATACTTTTATATGGAATGAGTTTGTTAACTTCCCATTTATTTCCAGTGAATGGCATATACTCTATGAACCGTACATCAACACTTCTGTCCTTTGTCAGTCTCACAAAATCAACAATTTCATTTTCATTGAAATCTGAAAATTTGTAAAGATTTTTGAGAATGAATTTTAGCCCGTTAGGGATAAAAAACTTGTTGAAGCATTTAAAGAACAATATACCTATCTTGAAAGAAGGCACTATCAAGCAGTGTACACTTCTAGCCACTTTTTTGTTAGTGATTCACAGGGTATTTGCCCTCAATCATAGATATCATACATACGAGGTTTATCGGGAAAATACGTATAAAAAATTCGGGGCGTCGTGTCAAGGCGTTATGAAGTGGCGGCCCGGTGGTTCCCTCTCCCTATGCAATCCCCTCTATGCTCAGTTCGAGACGGAGCGCTCTGCGAGTAAGTAGGATTTACGTGTGCTTGTTGAAAGTAACCCTAGGCAAGAAGGGTCGTGAGATTTTTGAGTGTTTGGAACAAATTTACGGAGACAATTCTCTGAAGAATCCAACCGTCAACAAGTGGTTGAAAAGGTTTCGGGACGCCCGGAAGATGTGCTCTTAAAGACCGTCAACTGAGGATAGAATGATAGCTGAGGAATTGTCAATCCGCTGAACAATTGTACACAACATTCTGAGAGAAAAACTTGAAATGAAAAGATTGTGCGCGAAAATCTTTCCGAAGCTCTAGACTCCAGAACAGAAAGCAGGGAGGGTTGCTTGTTGTGAGGATTGGTTGGAACCAGAGGAAAGGGGGGACTTTCTCAAGCGGGTCAGCACTGGACTGAATCTCAAAGCATGGAGTGGAAGCAAGCAGGGGAACCGAGAACAAAAGAGTCGAAAAAAGCAAGGTCCAATTTGAAACAATGTTGATTGTTTTCTTTTATTCTCGGGGTATTGTTCACCAGGAATTTGTCCCTCCCAGCCAGACAGTGAACGGAAATTTCTACATTGAAGGGGGCAGGTGGATCCTTTATCACGACAACGCGCCCGCTCACACTCTCGTTGTGCGTGAGTGTTTGGCCAGAAGCTCAATCACCGTGACAAAACACCCGCCTTATTCACCCGATTTAGCCTCTTGCGACTTCTTCCTGTTCCCAAAATGCAAAATGGTGCTTTGGGGGCGGCACTTGGGGGATGTGGAAGCAATCAAGGCAGAAACGACACGGCGAATGAAGAGCCTCACAATTGAAGACTTTCAGCGATCGTATCAACAGTAGAAACGGCGTTGGCAGAAGTGCATCTTGTCTCAGGGTGTGAGTACTTTGAAGGAAACCATCTTGAAATACCTGAATAATTGTAAAATAAAGTTATTATTCCACTTTTATACGTATTTTCCGGACAAACCTCGTATAGATGCAACAATGACTGTTGGTCCCTTTGGTATGTTGATGTCAGGAATTATTTGACAACTATCCTACTGATTACCATAGAAATGCATCAATTTTTGTCATGAGAACCAGTACAAACATCTAAATAAATTCTTTGAAAAGCAAAAAGCAGCAGCTCCTACAGATGATAAATGTGGAACATATGAGCCCCACAAACCCTTTGAAAAGGGAAAGAGGTGGCAATTTTTTCCTATGACTGCTAAATGTTGAAAAACCACCAGAAGTATGATTTACAAAAATCTGTGCTCTTCCATATTAATTACAATGATACCAACTGATTCCTCATGTTCTCTTGAGAAAAATATATCTGAAAGACGCAACACCTGTTTTTATTGCTTGAAATAATCTTTAAATTATTATTATAATGTCTCAGTAACCGAAATCCTACAAATCCAGCATCCTTTTTTATAGGCTTTTGTCTTCTAACTCTATTCAAACTTATTTTATGGTTTATGCAACACATTATACTGAGCTGTATAGCTGGTTGCCTACCTCAATAAACTAAATTCGGATCTATTTATATTTTGGATGTTGGCCTCCTTTGACTTGGAAAGTGATTACAAATTAGTTAATTAGCATATACCTTTCATAACAACACAGTTAACTTTCACAGGATTATATCCAAGTTGCAAGGCCAAATCTATACCCATCATTACCCTATTCCAGCCTTTTCTTCTTGTAATTTTTTCATACTTCTCAGCAACAAGTGTGTCCAACTAACATTTACAATGTCCAGACCTGCTTTTTGCAAAGCAACAAGTTGTTTGGTTAATACTAGACCATTTGTTGTCATTGCCACTGTTTTGAGTCCCTCAATTTGTTTTAAATTATCTAAAAAGATATTATGAATACTTCAAAAAATAGTGTATTTGGTACTTACAAATAATATCTGGTAAATCTTTTCTGATAGTTGGTTCTCCTCCAGTTAGCCTTATTTTGTCAACACCTTCTTTTACAAACAACCTTGCAATTTTAATAACTTCATCTGTTGTTAATAGGTGTGGTTTTTCAGTTAACTTAACCCCCTCTTCTGGCATACAATACTGACCTTAAAATTTGTATTAATGATAATAATATGTATGAATTAATAATAATGTCTTACATCTTAGATTGCACCTTTCAGTTAAAGATATCCTCAAATAATTGTGGTATCTTCCAAATAAATCTGTTAATGTTTCTTTTGTAGACTGAAATGAAGAATAAACATTGAGATAAAATGTATTTGTTAGTCAGTAAACATTTACCAGTACTGGTTTAGGCTGGGTCCCCACAGAAAGGTGTCTCCTGCAGAACTTCCACGCGTTTCTAACCGGCTTATGCATCGTACTAATTACTTAAACTGGTATTTATTGATACCAATAAAATGTTAATAGCAACACAAATGAAAATACTTGAACACAATTTATTACATCATATTAATCGCCGGATACGGTCTGTGATAGTGAACAATACGTTTTCACCTCATTACGTCGGTTTACGATGTATGTTTAAAATTAGTTTGACCAGAAATGTGATAAAATCGAGGGTCAAGTTTTTATCTAATTTCTGAATACCAAATTTTAAATTGCAACACTTCACTGAATGAGTTTACTCATCCATGTAATGTTTTATTGTTGAAACTGGTGATTTATTATTGTTTCACATAAGACATGCTTCTTGGAATGTCGCTTTCTCTTTAATAAATGCAAAAATTATAATATAAAATTTTCAAAAACATATTAACCAAAAAGGTCAGGTCACGGTCAGGTAACAAATACGCCATCTGTAATCCAGTAGAATAATTAATTTGCAAAGCGATATGGCACGTTTTCGTATTTTTCTGTAAATTAAAGAAATTAAATTTTCCCACATACGTCATTGCCAGATTCATAAAATTTTCAGTATAGTTCAGGAAAACAAAATCGTTTGCGATGGTGACAGCACGTCGACTAGTTCGCTATTGGTGTATGAGTGTGACATTTTTATTTTTTGAACAGCAATCGGTTACCAGCGTAATGGATTGTTGTCCTACACTACCGGCGTCTTGGTTAGGTTGCATACTAGCGTATTTACATCGTACTCGTACGTCGTATAACTGTACGCTGGCGCTGTGGACGTGATCGAGGGATAGGACCGGCTTTAGTTTGGTTCAGGTTTGATTGAGTTTGCGTAGCCCAATATCTCGGTTCTCTTACGACATATTGGTGTATATGCTATTTTCTCATGATCCACACGTCCTTGTAAAGGAAACCCCCAACTTTGCGGACACCCTGTATAATGTCAATAACCAGGTCTACACATTTTTCGGTAAATCTACCGATTTTAGACTTAATCTTCGGAACTACCGATTTTAATGGGAAATCTACCGAAAAATGTCTCAAATTCTTAAGTTTTTTTTTTATACTCCAACTACCACGAAGGCCTAAGACCTAAGCACCCATTGGGTACCGTGGGGCTATAGGAGGATGCATGGGAAAAGGGGGGACGCCACACGGACTCTGGCGAGGGAACACGTGTGCATGCAACATGCACACATTCTGGCTCCGCCTACGAGATCCGCCGTGTGGTACCTCCGCGTTCGACAGTCAGAGACAGTCTACCACCTACGGACAATCACACCATCCATAGCCAAGAGAATAATTTCTCCTGGGACGGGATTCGAACCCGCACAGCGTACGGCGACTGATCAGGAGACCAAACAGTCTACTACTGCGGCCACCGCTGCTGCCTAAATTCTTACAAGTAGTAATATTCAAGCTACAAGTTTTTTGCTTTTTGGTTTAGCATCTACCCAACAATTTTACAATCTACCGAAACATTTCGTACAAATCTATTGAAAACAGATCGACTGTAACTGGCAACACTGGTTATGAACATATGATTATGACTGATGTCAAAAAAATTTAAAATCCGGCTGATACGGCCTGGATAGATTTTGATGTGATTTTTTAAATACCGTACAATGTGCTTGATCATTTCTTAAAGTGAAATACGGTGAACATTCCTAAACATGATAAACCTAGTTCCAATCAGACAATTATGTTTAAAATCAATACCTACAATTGCTGAAAGGCCAAACTTTATGGTCTCTTGTGTTAGGTCTTCACAAAAGAAGACCTTTTCAACCGATTCCAAGAAAGTTGATCTAGAAAAGCGAAGGAAAGAAATTATGTCAAAGGGCCTTCCAAAGCAGAAACCTATTAATGGGGTGAAACAAATAGTTGTGGTTGCTTCAGGCAAAGGTGGTGTAGGGAAAAGCACTACAGCAGGTAATTTTTTACCCAAAAACAGACTATTTATTATTTATTACTGCCCCTCTTTCAATCTACAGTAAATTTAGCTACATCTCTAAAACTGAACTGTCCAACAAGAGTATTGGGATACTTGATACTGATGTCTTTGGCCCTACTATACCACTGTTGATGAATCTAGATGACACACCTCTGTTAACAAAGGAAAACCTCATGAAACCCCTCACAAACTATGGCATTCAATGGTAAGCATCACATAATCGGATGTTTCTATGCCTTATTTCTTTATAAAAAGACTTTACAGTATGTCCATGGGGTTTTTGATAGAAAAAGGGTCACCAATTATTTGGAGGGGCCTCATGGTGATGCAGGCTTTGGAGAAACTGATGAGACAAGTAGATTGGGGTGAAATTGATTATCTTATTGTTGATACACCACCTGGTACTGGCGATACTCTATTAAGCATCATACAGAATCTTCCCATAGCAGGTAAATAAAAACATCAAGACTGACTGGCATATACAGGATTGGTCAGAGAATCATTGAGGTACCATATTTAATGTGTATAAGTGAGATATAGAGAGGAAAACATGTAGATTTGACCAAGAGTGTCAATGAAGCATCGGCACATTCTTTGCCATAGTGTCAAGCATGCTAAAATTGTGTTTGTCTCTCTCTATTCCTTTTGTACACATTTAATATTGGAGCTCAATAATCCTCTGTATAAAAATATGTCCTTCGATCATGTTATCTGCAGATTCCTATTAAGTTACAAGTATATGCAGGCTGTAATGAAATTTTTTTAAGAAAGTTTTCTGCTAAACACGTTTCAACACACTGTATCAGGGAACTGTAGAATAGGAAGGTTCGCCATTTTTTTATTTTCATTCGAATCGAGAGATTTTGTTATTAAAAAACGATAAAAATTGAGCAAAAAAATTGATATTTACGTCTACTAAAAGCATTTCAAAATCAAGGATCGGCGCGAGGCTGGAAAACATACCTGTGCGCGAGACTAGACCGCGTGACGTCAGTAGCCAGACACACCTCGCTAGCTGGCCCCCTGCATTTACCATTCTTACAACAACGCCTCAGTAATCAGTTTAGAGTAGTTAGAGCTGGAACAATAGATTATTGTTCAATTCTGTGAACTTTGACGGTGTTAAATGTCGAACAGAAAGTGGTGTTTTGTGCCAAAATGTACAAGTACGTCAAGTACAACACCACAAAAAAATTTTGGGAGTGTTCCAAAAGCTGCCGCACAACGTAAAAAGTGGTTTGTCGCAGCTTGACGGGATGTAAAATCAGTTTCTTCCACGTCGACCATGTACTGCTGCGATCATTTTGACCTGGAAAAATATATGGAAAACTATCTACGAAACGAATGTTCAGCGAAAAAATTGCAAGGCGGAAAGACATCGCCAAATATTTGCAGCCAGCGGTGGCACGCCGGGCGGAACCCTCAACCGAAAGAGCATGATGAACTGCCTGAACCTTTAACAGTAGAAGTTCAGTCACAGATATGTGACAAGGTCTGCCAAACCAAACAAGTACATTTTAGAAGCAAGTCAGTTCAAATCTCGCAAAACCGGAAAATAATGGATGTTTCTGTATCGCCAATAAGAAACAGAAACAGATTTCAGAGCGGCCAGAAAAACGTTTTCAAGTGGAAAGTGAACGGGCAAATCAAGAAACTCCCGCAATAACAGAAACATCCGAATTTGATTCGTATGAAGCCAGTGGAAGCAGTACTGAAACTAGTGACAGCGAAGCTGACCAGCTTACTGCCGAGATCGTAGTCATTCTAAGCGCAGTATTAGTCAACGTTTAGAACTTGGCTTCATTGCCCATCCCTAGAATTTCTCTCATTGAAAACATATTAGCTACCATACTTTACTTCAGAATAGTGTAATAAAGCCTCATTATGCATGCAAAAAGAACCAATTTCGGGGCTCTTAATAGGCGTAACAAGGTGAAAAGGTATGTATGATAATTTAAATTCCATAATATTTTACCTAGGAAGAAAAAAGCAGAGATAAATATCCTTCAAAATTATTGTCACGAGCAGGCATTATTATGTCTCAATATTATTAGCTTTCAATAGACTAAAGCAAAGCAGGATCAATTTTTGCGGAGAAATACAAAAAATACTACCCATTGGAGCTAAACAAAAAAAAATTAGCTTCATATGGGTACTTACTGAACTACTTTAACACCGCTGCTCTGAGGTTTATTTAAATTTGCATTATTTGCCAAAAACTCGTACACCATTCACATGCGGTAAATTTCGCGAATCAACTTTCTGATAGGTAACCTTGGAGCATTGTGCTAGCACAAATAAATAAAGTAAACAAACATCGGTCCCAGTTTATATAAATTCGTATTTGTATACTCTTCACTATACAAGACAATACAAGATACAAGTACTATGAGGGCGACAGCATGTGTCTGGCTACTGACGTCACGCGGTCTACTCTCGCGTACAGATACGTTTTCTAGCCTCGCGTCGATCCTTGATTTTAAAATGCTTTCCGTCGACGTAAATATTGATATTTTGCCCTCAACTTTCTTTGACCGTTTTTTAATAACAAAATTCCTCGATTTTAATAAATTAAGAAAAATACGAAAAATGTTGAACCTTCCTATTCTGCATTGCCCTGTAGATATATATATTTATCCAGTAATTTTTTTTGACGTAGGTGTGGTTCTTGTGACAACCCCGCAATCAGCAGCATTGGAGGTAACCAAAAGAGGTGCAGTTATGTTCAAAAAACTCAACGTGCCTTTAATAGGCATTGTGGAAAATATGAAGTATGTCAAATGCACGTCTTGTCAAAGCAACATAAAAGTTTTCGGAGATGGAACATCAAAACTAGCTGAAGAGATTGAGTGTGATATTTTGTCAAGTATACCTTTAGAAGGTTGTATATCTGCAAGTGCAGATGAAGGTATACCAGTAGTATTAAGTGGAAAAAATAATGATATTGAAGATTGTTATAAAAGGATAGGAGACAGTTTAATTGCATTCTGTGAGAAAAATAAATAAATTGTCAATTTGAGTTTGTTTTTTAACCAATCCATGAATATAAATGTCTGATGCTACTCAAATATTTCATACATCTTTTTTGTATTTTAAGAAAGACCACCAGGGTGGCCAAAATCTTCAACTCTACTTTGTGTAGATATTCATCATAGTAACAATCACAGGATGAGTTGTGATTGTTACATTATATCATAATTGTTATTTCTGAACTAAGAGTGCAAAGTACCAGTTTGTCGCTCGAGAATTTGGTTTGATCCACCCAAAGCAAAGCAAGCTGTAGTTTAAGCTCAAGTTGCACACAAGATTTTTTCAATAATTGCAACAATTTACCTTTCCCTATATTATCGATGTGAAATCATAACATTTGGCTATATGAAAGCCCTCCATCGTTGATCTGACCGTCACTAATAGTGAGCGTTTTTGCTACTTTGTCGCGCTAGTTGTCATTTGAGATTAGCCCTTGAAAAACGTTATCTATTCTTGCTTTTTCGGTCGACTGTAGAAAAAAAAAGGTTTTTGTGTAATCTGAAGCTGGACAGCACTGTGGAATGATGTAGAGAACAGTTAATGTTTGTGTAAAAATACGTAATTTATTACAATTTATAACAACCCACTCAACTTAAATCTACAAGATATAAATGGAAGAATTCTTTACAAAATAACAAAGAGCATATTTGAGCCATAAATAAACAATCCAAAAATGTTTACATTGTCCACAATAATAAAAATACAATTTTGACTTTCACAGGTATATATGTATGTATATATGCATTGATAAATGAAATTAAATTACACGTATACTCTTGCACATTAGGCTTACACATAATATATACATTCTTTTGTAAAAAATCATAAATAATATCTCAATACCAGCAGTGTACTTTGTGTAAACAGATGAATATGGTATGGATACCACAACAGAAAAAATATTTTAAGTCTTGGATGTTTAAGTGTATCAAAATGTTTGATCACGATTTGTGAACTAAAATTGGTTACCACCTCTTCTTGTGCTCATCCATGGACACACCTCCAGGACCAAGGTAAACAATCATTAGGAGTCCACCAATCACTGATAATGTCTGAAAATAAAATAGAAAAAAACCGTGGTCATTTGTGATCATGATAGGAAATGTATTTGTTTCATTCTGGATCTCTGGTCAATACTATTTCACAATTAAATTTAGTAATTTTCCTTAATATCCATTAGTCAATTCAGAAAAAAATATATAGGATCGACAGAGAATCATATTTATGATGTTTGAATGATAGGGAGAGAAACATGTATGGTAGCAACAGCTCAAATTGTTCATTTGCACTTGGGCTCTAAAACAGGTTTTTCTATCCTGCTCGTACACATCAAATATGGAGACTAAATGATTCTTTGCCTTTCCTGTATAGTGATTTACCTGGAAGAAATCATATTTCAAGAAATCTCTGTGTGGTTTGTAGTCAGGTATGGTCCACCAACAGTTATGGTGGAGGTTGAGAATAGTCAGAAGAGCTACCAGAAGTAAAGCTGATAGTTTTGTCTTATAACCTACTGTAACTAGCACCATCAATGCTGTTCCCACAATGTCTGACAATAACTGTAACAAAAATAAATTAAAAATGAGATATCCTTACCCAAAATATGTATTTGTAAAAGAATTGAATTAAGGCATAATATTATTATACGCCTCTTTTTTAAATTATTTCAAGCCAGTCAAGGATTTGTCTTGTCCCCTAATACCCATAGATTGTAGTGAGCACAATGTCAATTTTTTGACAGTTATGTCATTAAATCGGTGTTATTTTTAGAAGTGCGAGTGTTTGCAGATCATTGTGGTGCTGGACAAATTCAAGACCTGGTGCTTCTTACATGATTTGCAAAGTGCAGCACAAGCCTGCCACAATGCTGTCACTTTGGTGGGTATTGGTAGACAAATGAGTCAAAAGTATGCATTAAAACTACACAATTTTGGCGACAAACAATTCAATGTAAACATATAGGGTTTGCTCCTACTAATCTGTTTGAATTTGATGATTGAAACCACAATGAGTTGGACAATGGATGAACGAAGCCTTAAGACAAGTAAACTACTACTACTTTTTACCTGAAGGAAGCTGAACTCGAATCTGATCAATGTGATGAACATAAAGGCAAGCAAGATCCTCCCAGTTAGCTGAAGGTAGTTTTTAGGTTTGTTATCACCCAAAGAAGGAACTCCAGCAAATAGACTTTTAGCTTCACCCCTACTCTCAGCAAGTACTAATAGCAAAGCTCCTATGAGAGCTAGATTTCTAAACAGAAACTGCATGTCCCAGATTATACCATATGCTATCGTCTGAAAGAAAAAAAACATTCTTGTTATGTCATGATTGAAGTACCAGGCACAAAATATATGGAACTTGACCACAGGTCAATTTTAATAAAAATTCTTATAGTAATAGTTCATGATTGACATCTTATAGGTGTGTATTTCTAAATTATTTAGAGATATACAGGATGTTGCACAATACCATGGAAGAACAAACATGTTTTTTCTTTCAATGACACACCCTATATTTTATTAGATATTTGGAAAGACCTTTTGATTGTCATTTGTTTGGTTATTTTATCATTTATCTTAAAAACTTCGAAAGCTTTAATTTCCACCATTCTGCATAGTTTTTCATTGAATTTTGGAAACAGGATGAAAAAGTATAACATAAATTCAAATAAACAACAAACCTGGTATCAAATGGAACCTTAGAAAACAGAAAACAACTCATGGAGGAAAATATACCATTTAAATTTTTTAGAAAAAGATTTTGCTTGTCTAAACATATCAGCACTTTCCCTAGTTGGATTTAAAGTTGGTATGTTAAATTCTTTAAAATTGATGTGATCAAATTCCATATGATTTGTGCCTGGTATATTAGAGAAAATTCTCAGAAGGTGAAATTTTATATTTTTAGAAATTCACAGTTTGACAATCTGAACAAGAAATTTAGAAATAGGATATAAAATAGATATGTTCATAATTCCAAATTTACTGTTTGTATCTCAAAAAACAACTAGTTATTATAGAATAATAACATTTTTTTCTATAAAACATGCTACATTTTTTACAAAGGTTTTGTCTTAAAAAAGGGCAAAACTTTTCTCAGTATCTACCCCTTATTACTGGTTTATGTCAAACAATGAATGAGTTATGATAGAGACTTGCTGATACATGATTACATAAGAATAGATAAGGGACAGAATAAGGGAATGCCTTATTGTAATTTGATTGATCAGGAGACTTTGACATTTATATGTAGGTACTATTTTGCTTATGATAAGAATAGGTATATGAATTAAACTACTTGCAAGATATCATCTATTATTACATACCAGGAAATTCTGAAACATACTTACTTGTAAAATAACAATGAAGAACAATACTCCACAAGCAATGTTTACTTTATACCTCACAATAACCATGACACATCCTCCTAATTGCCCTATAAGATTGAGTATCACAAATAATGTGGCAAGAAATGGCCCACAGCCCCAGGACATGTCCATGTATTCTTTTTGTTCTTTCCATTGAAACCACATTCGAAGGCCATCTTCGAAGAATGTCGAGATTAAGCATAATCTTGATAGGGTGGGTAATATATGTTTTAATTTTCTTATAACCTGAAAGATATATATGAATAGTTAGAGAACATGAAACATAAGGAATAAATCATTTTTTCGATCTCTCTGAGAAGTTTGAAGTTCACATTGGTTTGCCATATGTGTGGATCTTTGGCCTTTATCACAAGTATAACTACTTTGAAATGGAACAATACCAGAATAGGTCGCTATTACATCTTATGAAAAAATAACATATTTTGAAAATGCTATCTTTCTGAATGCCTATACAACTCAAATTACTGATAAAATCAAAAAGAATGACGTGACATTTTGGGTTTTTCAAATACATTTTTTGGTGGACTCAAAACTTAACCTTTACATTTTTATCACATAAAACATATTATTTGTATAATTTGAACAATTCTTACTGTATCTGCTACGTCTTCCGCTGTGGAAATATATTCCTTTTGGATATTCATTTTCAAATTTTGAAGAATTTTGAGCAAAAGCTCCACGCAATCAACCTCTTTGAAGTAAGAGTTGCACGTTGCCAGATGTCAATTTTTCTCGTCGTACCAATTAAATCCACATCATCTTTCTTTTCGAAGACTTTCTCCACAAATTATCAAATTATTATTATCCCATTAGTTTCTTTGAGATGTCTGAAATATGGAAAACACCAATGCATAAACGCAGTCTTTTTCTTATGTTAATAATTTGAAACTGCCAGAAAGACGGAAAATACCATAAAATATCTTGCACAGTTTGGCAGCGCTGCATAGGGGATGTGTCAAGTGACAAAGTTCAAAAATGTAGGATTAGTGATGGTTCTAGCAATGATTTTTAAACGATTTGTAACCGTCAAATTCATTTGACCAAACTAATTTTCAAACAAGTTCGCTCAACACTATGAGTCAATCTGAATTGGTTAACTATATCCAACTGCTACAACCGTCAGAAGGTCGTTGTCAGAACCTATTACACACAAAAACATATACCCTATTTCCCAAGTATCTATCTCGGTAGAATGACAGCTGATTATCTAGTAATATCTCAAATTCCCCATATCTGCACAGGACACGTAATTCTGACGGATCCGTCAACGACAGGTAGACAGAGCCGTATTTAAGAGTGACATCTTTGTATTAGTCTTTATTATCTCCTAATCAAATTTTCTAAAGAGTTGTTAGAAAGTACAAAATGAACATGTAGCGTACAAATAAACCAAAACAATATTGCAAATGAACTTTTCTAAATAAAAGAGCTGTTAGCAAGTACAAAATCAATATGTAGTGGACAAAAAACAAAACACGGCCCTGTCTACCTGGCATTAACGGATCCCTCAGAATTACGTGTCATTTGAGGATATGGGGAATTTTGAATTATTATAATATGTCCAGGCAAGACAACTATTGAAATATACTCTACTACTTGCATTTTTTAAGTGTTGTGTAACGATTTCGGAAAATATTTCACTACGGATAGTCTTCTAGAGTTTAGTAAAATACATTTCAACAGTACTGCGTGGCCATGTTATCTTTACTCAGACAGGATACTCATGAAAAAGACAATAGTACCGCAGCAATAAAATTGGGTATGTCTTCAATACCCTGTGTTTAATACTGTTAAATTTACCTGAAGGAGAGAAAATGGTGGTTGGGTGTCTAGCATCATTTTTCGTTCTTACCTTAAACAATTCTTTGTTCTGTGATTTTGCCGGGAAAGTGACAGCTGCTAACGATTCTAACCTCAAATTTTACCTCTGTCTTGTGTTCTTTTTTGCCACGGCCGTTACAAAAACTCGTGTAGTCTCCCGACATTTTAAAAAATACGTATTCTTTAACATAAGCAAAGTATAAATTCTTCTAAATTGTCCAAACAACTACATTCAAAATGTTTTGGGGTACGTAAGTGCGTAGTTTAAATAGTTTTTGAGTTATCCGTTATGTGTATGATACCTTCAGACACGTGTTGTACAACTTTACATGTTCACGTTTTTTTTATACCTTTAGGTTTGATAATGGAGCCTCAAAGGCGTTACACACAAACAGTAAAGAAAGCCTTCCATATCTCCATGGCTGCATTAGATTATTCCACATCTTCAGAAGAACCAGCCCAAGTCATGTGTGGTTATGAGGGCCGAAACTACCTTCTTTGCACGTTGAGGAAACCAGACGTTATGCAGTGCCCATTGGATTTGAATTTTGAGGTACCATAGTTTTTTTCAAATACTGCACTTTATTAATGATAGCCAGCCCAATGCTATATTTGCACATTCAAAAATTACCCAAGGTAAAATGGGAAACTGTAGCATCATCTATGAGAATTTGTTTGCTGTTTCTGTAATATACAGGGTGTCCGAAAAGTTGGGGTTTTCCTTTACACGACGTGTAGATCTTGAAAACATAAGCAATTTTTCTTAGTACCATATACACCAATGTCTTGAGGGAACCGAGATAAAGGGCTCTGCAACATCAAAAATATCTGAATACCGTCCTGTAGCCGCGACTCGCGACATCCCCGAGTGGTACTAGGACACTAGCTCAACCCGACGACAGAACTGGGTCGGGGTCAGTGTGTCAGGTCAGTATGCAACCTTCAACCGACGGTTACGGTCACGCGTGTAGAGCTAAACGAACCCGTATAATCGATTGCGTTTCAAAAAACAACAAGCACTAGAGACGTGGCTAGAGAAGTGCAAGTATCAAAAACTAAAGTGTGGCAAACGCTGCGTGAAGAGGGGCTGTATCTGTTTCACGTCCAACGTGTACAAGCCCTTCAACCTGACGATTTTCCAGCAAGAGTGCGGTGTTTTGAGTGGTTGTTGCATCAACATGACAATAATCCGGACTTTTTGAAGTGCATATACGTTCACGCGTAATAGGGTGAATAACTTTCGCAACACTCATGTTTGGTCAGTAGAAAATCCGCACGCTGTCCGTCGGGCACATTTTCAACAAACATTTTCGGTGAATGTTTGGGCTGGCATGGTGAACGGTATCCTCATTGGACCATTTATTCTCCCAAATCGATTGGACGGGATGCAATACCTAGACTTTTTACGCAACATTTTGCCTTCCTTGTTAGAAGATGTGCCATTAAGTGTAAGACAATCAATGTGGTTTCTGCACGATGGTCATATTTGTTACCTCTCTTCGTGGTCTGCACCACCGCCGGCGTCTGCTCGTTAGCGCATCAGCTGATTTCATTTTCTGCTGGAGTGGTATGATTTCGGGCAGAGACGTACTTAGAGTGGAGAGTGAGTACTTTTCCTTTATTTTTTTTTACTTGGTCGCCCTCGTTTCACTACACATTACCTTTGTTATTTCAAGGGTAGTTGTTTCTGAAAAGGAAAACCCCAACTTTGCGGACACCCTGTATACTTTGAAAATGTTCATGGATGGTGCTGTCTATATGAGCAACTACAAGCATAAAGGTGACTACAGTGCCATCTATGACACACTAACCTGTGACATCCTCATAGATGATGCTACATTATCTCATTTTACCTCAGATAATTTTTGGTCAGGCATATATAGTATTAGGTTGGCTATCTTCAGGTAGGATATCAATGGTAGTACTTTATACTGAGGTTATTCAACACTCCAATTAGCAATTATAGCAGAATTGGAACTATGAAGCTTATTCTTTGACAAGATGCTGTAAATATGAAACGTTTTAATGGATTTATACCAATTTTGCTGCGACTAAACTACACAAGAGCTTAAAAATTATTGTGAAAAAAATAGAGGAGTTTGTAGTAGTTTATTTTATGTATTTATTAATGGTACACACATGAAAGAATCCCAAAGAGTACATTAAAAACAGACACAACTAAATTTAAATATAGAACTAAGGAAAAAAAATAAGTGAAGTGAAGAAGCAAAAATATAAGCTATAAGTATATTTTGTAATGTTTAACATCATTTACTTTACATGTTTATAAATATTAGTTGAAAATTGTAATAAAAAGAGTCATTTCTGAAAATCTGACAATATGTCTGATTTGAAAAATTGATGCTGAAACCAGATCACTAGTGAAAATTGTTAATCATCAGTTAAGGTTTTCATGTTAATAATCCTCCATGTTTGTTTATATGTGGTTTGATTCTGCCAGAGAATGGTGTCCTATAAGTTTTGGGGGTTACATTCAACAAGTATTTCTAAAATAGTTAACTGGTGGTGAAATGAACATTTTAGCCTTTAACTTTGTATTAATTTTGAAGGTTGGGACTGAGGTGTCTTTTGTTTCAAATGGAAAATGTCATGTCCACCTAACTGGGTATTTGACAGATGAACTCCCTGGTGAGTTTGATGTAGATGAGGAGGAAGATGAAGCTGCAGATGAGGAAGAGTTGACAGTTAAAGAAAAAAAGAAAAACAAGAAAAGGTTAAAAAAAGCCAATGAAGATGACAATTCACGTGAGTCCACATTTTAAATTCTCCATTGAGTTGACTTTAACCGGCATAGCACAGTATAGTATACTTGGGCCCATTTTGTTTGTAGTTTTTTAAACGATCTCTGTTTTGTTACTAGTGGTGATCAGAGCAAGCATAAAATTATCTGCTATGCTGTTGACACAAATTTAGTGTTGGGTGGGACAAGTGTAGAGGACCTAACTGCTAATGGGAATCTCTTATTCAGAAGTGTGAATTTCTTGGTTGTCTGAGAACAAACTAGTGCTGAATAAATCCATAACTGATGCAACATTATTTAGAACTAACAGAGTAAAGTCGTTAAGCCACAATGTATCAATATAGATGATCATCAAATGCAGTTGACTGAAAGTGTAAAATTCTTAGGCATCTACAGGGTGTCCGCAAAGTTGGGGTTTTCCTTTACACGACGTGTAGATCTTGAAAACATAAGCAATTTTCTTAGTACCATATACACCAATGTCTTAAGGGAACCGAGATAAAGGGCTCTGCAACATCAAAAATATCTGAATACCGTCCTGTAGCCGCGACATTACCGACTGGTACAAGGTCACTGGCTCAACCCGACGACAGAACTGGGTCGGGGTCAGTGTGTCAGGTCAGTATGCAACCTTCAACCGACGGTTACGGTCACGCGTGTAGAGGTAATCGCGTAGGCAAGAATCCCTCAACAAGCACTAGAGAAGTGCAAGTATCAAAAACTAAAGTGTGGCAAACGCTGCGTGAAGAGGGGCTGTATCCGTTTCACGTCCAACGTGTACAAGCCCTTCAACCTGACGATTTTCCAGCAAGAGTGCGGTTTTGTGAGTGGTTGTTGCATCAACATGACAATAATCCGGACTTTTTGAAGTGCATATTGGTGACAGACGAATCTACGTTCACGCGTAATGGGGTGAATAACTTTCGCAACACTCATGTTTGGTCAGTAGAAAATCCGCACGCTGTCCGTCGAGCACATTTTCAACAAACATTTTTGGTGAATGTTTGGGCTGGCATGGTGAACGGTATGCTCATTGGACCATTTATTCTCCCAAATCGATTGGACGGGATGCAATACCTAGACTTTTTCCTTGTTAGAAGATGTGCCATTAAGTGTAAGACAATCAATGTGGTTTCTGCGTCTGCTCAGTAGCGCATCAGCTGATTTCATTTTCTGTTGGAGCGGTATGATTTCGGGCAGAGACGTACTTAGCCCTTCTCGTCAACTGGAGAGTGAGTACTTTTTTCTTTATTTTTTTTTACTTGGTCGCCCTCGTTTCACTACACATTACCTTTGTTATTTCAAGGGTAGTTGTTTCTGAAAAGGAAAACCCCAACTTTGCGGACACCCTGTATATTGATGAATTTTTAGATTGCACAACATATGTATTCGAACTGCTGAAGAGGCTCAATTCCATTAGCTATGGTTTTAGGGTAATATCAAGATATCTAAATAATACGAGTATGAAAATATTGTACCATGCTAATTTTGTTTAAAACTGAAAAAATCATGACTACGAATGCCTTCTATGTGTATGAGTGTCTTATATTTTTTTTCAAAAATAAAAATTTATTTCAGCTTGAGGTGCAAACTGTTTATAATACTCGAACAGTCAATGTTACTTATCTGATACACAGATTATCCTCCACAGAAAAATGCCCTATTTACATGTGTTTAAACAATCCACCAAATGAAATTAAAAACATAAAAATAGTTTACATAAATTTAAAAAGACTATTAAGCAATTTCTAATACAGTCAGAGCCTTATACAATAGATGAGTTCTATGAGAGTTGTAATAGTTTAAGATTGTAGCTGTTTTAAGATAAATAACCATGTAACACAAAACAAGGTCTGAGGTAAACTACTATAGTTATGGTGATAGTGACGCAACATTTCATTTTGTAGTGGCTATACAATTTTTGTAATGTCATTGTACAATAACATAGATTATTATTATTATGTAGCTCCGTCAAAGAGGGCAAAAAAGGCAAAGGCAGCAGAAGCTGATGAAAATGAAGAGGAAGCAGACAGTGATGAAGAAACGGATGATAGTGATTTGGATGTGAAGGCACTGCTCGAGAAATCTTTTGGAGATAGTGAAGATGATACTACATTTGCTGCTGAAGAGGAGAGTGGAGAAGAAGAGGAAGATAGTGATGATGAAGAAGAGGTTTGTTATTTTTTTTAAAAGTATATCAAATTTGTTTCTTATAAGTAAATGACTTCAATTCCATTAGAAAAAAATCTCGTTCATTGGTTTTTATTTATTTCCTCTCAATAAAAAACATTGTGTAGGAAGGGTCACATTTTCGACTCAAATCTAAAAAACCTGTATCTAATAAAAAGTCAAATAGTAAAAATAAAATTTAACCATATATCACAATATTCTTCCACACTATTTTGAATAAAATACTCTTTTAAGATATACATAAATGACTTCAGATTGTGGAAATTCTTTATTTCCAAAGGTAGTACGTTGTTCTACTGTTAACTCTGTACTCTTTGGTTTTAACTAATCAATGTGATAAGTTAAAGCTGGAGGAAGACGAAGAGTCGGATGAGGATGGTGAAGACGAGGAAGACGAGAGTGAAGATGATGAAGAGGATGAAGCGAACGTCAGCGTCAATTCCAAAAAGAATAAAATGATGAACGGCGGCCCTAAATCTCCCGTCACCCCCAAGCCGAAAGAGAAAAAACAGAAGGACAAAAGTGGCACGGAATTCAAGACTCCGACCAAGGAAGCCGCCGCTAAGTCGCCTGCCAAAGAAGCCCAGTCGCCTAAAAAGAAGTCGCTTCAAGGTGGAGTTATCATCGAGGAGGTACGCGAGGGACAGGGACCACCAGCTAAGAACGGAAAATTCGTCAGTGTAAGTTCAAGCGATTATTTCGTTTTTTTAATTCACAGGTTTTTGCATAATGTGTTATTATTTTTACTTCCTATGCCAAAAGTGGCGAAAAAATTTTGAAATCGCGGAGAATTTCGAAGTTGAGATACGTTTTTGGATGTTATATGACATGTACATCATGGAAAACCATACCACTCATTTCCGTCGTAATATAATTTTTACACAAAGTTTTTGGAAATCGGCCATTTTCGGAAATGTTTTTGTAGGGATTGAAACGTCTTTAGTATTAGTCAAAGACGTTATCTTCAAGAAACTTCTGATCCAGCAGGGTTATTACGTAAAACACCTTAAAAAAACAGAAAAAATGTCAACTTGTTGACTAAGTAAGTGAGCATGAAGTGAACAACAGTTAGTTCCAAGTTGACATCTTGTAGGAAAACCTGCATAATGTTATAAAAACCCTACATAATGTAAAAAAACCGATATAATGTCAAAAAATTACACAATGTCACTTTTTCGATGTATAATGTACTCATAATTGGCCCGTTACTAGTGCTTCATCTTTTGGCCCATGTAGATATTGAAAAAAGTGGCTTCAAGTAGATTGACTTCATACATTGCACAGTCGTCAGTGGCCTCCACGACGATGCAGCAACGCCAACGGCTGCCAGGCTACAGATTATCGGGGAAAGAAGGAATAGAATTCATTCCATTCCTTATTTAATAGTATGCCTGTAAACTTTCTTGTTTCTAAATGCATAAATGATGCCAGGTTCGAAATAAATGTCCCCAATTGATCCAAGAAACTGGTGCAGGTCGAGATTACATATACGCTAGAATTTTTGTAAAATTTTCTCTGATAGTATGCCTATTCAAGTATGCTTGGAAACTTCAATACTCCTCAGTGGACACTTCTCATTTTCATCCCCTAATATTACAAGTGAATGAAACTATGTACACCAGGGTAATTTGGAACGCTAAATCCGAATATGACTGGAAATTCTAAATTGTTGCGGAATGTAGAGGAATGGGGCTTTCCGGGGGTTCCTTTGATCTTAGCGAGAAACTGATTTGTGATCACCGCACCTGATTTAACAAAGACAAGGTTAGATCTGAGATACACGATAATCTTGAAAATGATCTTTTAAACTTTATAAGGGTTTCCAAAGCAAATTTTTTATTTTCCCTTACCGTGGCTACAATTTAGAATGCTGATTTCAAAGATGGTTATATAATTTGGGACACTGTTTTTGAATGTGATCATAGAAAAATCTAGTGTTGTGTAGACCTATTTGGAGTTGGAGCTTTGACCTTTTTGGGCATGTTGAAAATCTCAGCTAGAAATTTACCCACAGAGTTTTACTAGTATGCTGTCAATTTCAAATTTTATTTTCATGTTTTCAGGTGTATTATGAGGGTAGGCTGAAACAGAACAACAAACTCTTTGATTCCACCACAAGAGGGGCCGGTTTCCAATTCAGGCTGGGCGGTGGAGAGGTCATCAAAGGCTGGGATGTTGGAGTTGCTGGCATGAAAGTTGGAGGCAAAAGGAGAATCATCTGTCCACCAGCTATGGCGTAAGTTACATTCTTATTTTTTTTTCTCGTTACTTCTTTGGTTGAAAATTAATAGATAGGTTAATATGCTTTATTATCTGAAGAAACAATCATTCTCAATGTCAAAGCTATATATATGGATATGTGGATCTTAAGTGAATGAATTGTAGAACTCACATGGTATAATATCGTTACATATTAGATTTGTCTCTAGAATTGGAGAATTTTTTCAAATGGTGTCAAGATGCACATGGCAGATGCTTCAGAACGAATTATTATCATAGTTGTGTGTTAGAATCCCATAGATACCAGATGTTTTTTACGTCCTTGAATACATTGTCCAATACATGGTTTTTTGAACATATCTGAAATATTTCCTTTATTTCATTCGAATAAGTTCTTTAATGACTCCTCTTTCAGATATGGAGTGAAAGGTTCTCCCCCAGCCATTCCACCAAACAGCACGCTCGTTTTTGAAGTAGAATTGAAAAAGGTTAAATAAGTTCATCATTCTGTTAAATTATTCACGTTATCTGTTAAGTGTACTCTATGTTACTTTGTAAGGTGTTTTCTACTGGTTTATTCGATTATTTTTATCTTTACCTGCCTAAAACCGTTAAGAACTGAAATATAAGTATTTTTTATTATCAGTTTGTTTTATTTATGGTAACTGTGACCAGCAAGCAGCCAGTTTTACGATTTTTTTTCACATACGCACGTACGCAATGTAACATTTTTGATTTTTTGCCAGTTTCATTCAGATGTAAATAGAGTGGCTTAAAAAAATCGATATTTCTGGATCGTCTTTTGTAAATATGTCATAAATCAATATGAAAATTAAGCCGATTTTTATCTATCCAGATCCGTAAAAAGGCAACCATAGATAAAAATTTGCTACCAGGATCGGAGAAACGGAACGAGGCATGAAAGGGACATGTTTATTGGAGTACTTAACTCTCGATATAAATGTAAAGCAAGAAAGCCAAACCTCTTACTGGTTCTGCAATCCTGTCACGATTCTCATTAATGACAGAAAGCTTGCAGCAGTAGCATCCCCAAGTTCTGTTGACGATCTATTACTATAGCACAAAACCTAGGATTGTATTGCACCAGCAGAATAACAGTTCTTTTGAAGAAAATTCATTAGGATAGCAGAAACGCGAGGAGGTAGTAAAGAAGTGTCCTGCAGTCTTGGTACTATAATAATCAAGAACGAAAATCTAACCCCAAGTTATATTGTGTAGATTTATTAGAACTGTAGAAAAGTCAAACTTTCAACATAAAGGCGGCAAAGTCTGGTACTGCAATCTTGATACTATAAACCTCTCTCTGGTTCTGCGGACTTGTTACTATTTTCATCAATAACGAAATCCTTGTATTATACCAGTAACATATTCAAGTTCTTTTGATCAAGATTTATTAGGTTAGCAGAAAGGCGAGAAGGTAGTAACTTTCCTTTCGATATAAATGCGGGAAAGCCAAACCTTTCGTTGGTTCTGTGATCCTGATACTAATTATAAATCATCTTTTGTATTGTACTAACAAGCATCTTTGAGTCCTTTCGACAAGAAGTTATAAGGATAGCAGACACACGAGGAGGCAGTACTTTGCTTTCAATATAAACCTCACACTAGTTCTACACCTTTCATACTATTCACACTCTCTCAAGATAGTAGAAACGCCATTTTATTTCGATATATAGGCGGTAAAGCCATACCTCTCGCTAGTTCTGGAATCCTGATACTATTTTCATCAATAACAAAGATGTACTAGCAGCATTCCCAACTACTTTGGATGAACATTCATGAGAATAGCATAAGCGCGGGGAAGTACTACTGTGCTTTCAACATAAGGCCGGGAAAGCTAAGCCTCTGGTATGGTTCTGCGATCCTATTACTCTTTTCATCAATGAGGAAGTATTGTTATCAGCAGCATATTCAAGTTCTTCCGACGAATATTTTATCAGGATAGCAGAAACGCAAGGGGGTAGTACTTTGCCTTCTTTTTTTTTATACTCTAACTACCAGGAAGGCCTAAGCACCCATTGGGTACCGTGGGGCTATAGGGGGATACATGGGAATGGGGGGGGGGGAGGTCGCCACACGGACTCTGGCGAGGGAACACGTGTGCATGCAACATGCACACATTCTGGCTCCGCCTACGAGAACCGCCGGGTGGTACCTCCGCGTTCGACAGTCAGAGACCATCTACCACCTACGGATAATCACAACATCCATAGCCAAAAGAAAAATTTCTCCTGGGACGGGACTCAAACCCGCACAGCGCACGGCGACTGATCAGGAGACCGAAGAGTCTACTACTGCGGCCACCGCTGCTGCCTTCGATGTCAAGGCAGAAAAAACAAACCTCTCGTTAGTTCTGCAATCCTGATAGTATTCTCAGCAATAAAAAATCTTCCACTAGCAGATTTTCGCCACTACTTCTGATAGTACTGTGTTTTCGATATAAAGGCGGAAAAGCCGAACACCTAGCGTGGTTTTGCGACTCGCTTACTATTTTCATCAACGATGAAGTCCTTGTATTGTATTAGCACATATTCAAGTTTTTCGACAATGATTTATCAGGATAGTATTTTGCTTTCGATGTCAAGGCGGGAATAGC
Source organism: Acanthoscelides obtectus (assembly GCA_963669975.1). NCBI lineage: Eukaryota > Metazoa > Arthropoda > Insecta > Coleoptera > Chrysomelidae > Acanthoscelides > Acanthoscelides obtectus. Next base: position 20,555,129 of record CAVLJG010000003.1, read on the forward strand.
AAACCTCTCGTTGATTCGGTGATCCTGATGCTATTATCAAGATGAACACATTTTGTATTATATCTTAAAGTCATTTTGACGAAGAGGTATTATAGTTGCTGAAACACGAAGAGGCAGTACTTTTCTTTCATTATAAAGGTGGTAAAGCCAAACCTCACAATAGTTCTACACCTCTGATACTACCCTCACCAATAAGAAACGCTGTATTTTGATTTCGATATAGGCCAAACTACTTGCTGCTTCTGCAATCGTAATACATTCTCATCAATGATAAAAAGAAGAAGATACGATATTCATCAGGATAGCGGAGTAGTTAAATATAAAGGCGGGAGAGATAAACCTCTGACACGGTGCTGCGATCCTGTTGCTATTTTCATCACTCACCAAGACTTTATACAGGGGGCGGCAGAGAGGGCGGACGGTTTTGGTATGGGTAGTACTCTCCGCCTCCGTCTACGAGAGAGGTGGGGAGGGTGCCGTTTGACTCGTGAGATCCTAGCATTATTTTACCAGTTGTCGTTATGGAGCCTTGGACGGTGGAGCACCGCGTTTTCGCCTATGATTCGTTGGGTTGAATCACTTCGCAGGCGTGGTGAACTGATCAACAGAAGACCAAGAGGAGCGTCGCGAACAGTGCGAACTCCTGAAAATGTTGAACGCGTTCGACAGGTCTTTCTTCGCAATCCGACTCGATCTGCCCGGAAACATGCTGCTGCACTTCGGCTTAGTGATCGTTCGGTAAGGCGAATTTTGCAAATGGATCTCCGCTTACACCCCTACAAACTGGCCATTGTGCACCAGTTGACAGCCTGGAGATTATGCACAACGAATGAACTTCGCACGTGAGATGGAAGCACTGATCGATCAAAATGAGAACCTCATTTTGTTTATGAGTGACGAAGCCCACTTTCACCTAAACAGCATGGTTAACCAGCAGAATTCTCGTTATTGGGCTAATGAAAATCCGCAACAGTTACACGAAAGATCGCTGCACAGCCCAAAACTTGCATCATTAGCACTTACTTCTTCGAAGACGGTAATGGTCGTGATGTTACCGTGAACTCAGAGCGCTACGTCGACATGATCACCAACATCTTTCTCCCTGAATTACGACGGCGACGTGTTCCAATCAGACGTGTGTGGTTCCAGCAGGCCTCTCTTCCCTGGTCGCCTTATTTCCAGGTGTGGCGATGTTCATTGGCCTCCTCGGTCCCCAGATTTATCTATATGTGATTTTTTCTTATGGGGACACCTCGAGGCTAGAGTATACGCGAACAAGCCCCGAACTGTGGACTAATTGAAGGGCGAAATTCGCGTGGAAGTCGCCCAAGTTGAGAGAGCGATGTTGGAGAGAGTCCAAGAACTTCCTTCCAAGAACGCCTCCAGCACTGAATTAACGATTTCGGCCACCACATGCCTGATGTGATTTTCCACACTTGACTGTCTCAAATGCTATTTCCTTGTGAACCCGATTCCATCAATAAATTTGTTTTCGAGTAAAAATTAACTATTTTATGATTTTTTTAAAACCGTCCATCCTCTCTGCCGCACCCTGTATTTATCAGGATAACAGAAACGCAAGGGGGTAATACTTTGCTTTCGATGTTAAGGCGAGAAAAGCGGACCTCTCAATGGTTCTGCAATCCTGATACTATCCTCATCAATAAAAAAATCTTGTACTAGCAGTATTCTCAACTACTTTTGGCGAATACTCAATAGGATGACAGAAATGAGCGGAGGTAGTGCTGAGCTTTCAATATAAACGCGGGAAAGCCAAGCAGCATGGTTCTGCGACCCTCTTATTATTTTCATCAATGACGAAGTTCTTGTATCAGCAGCATATTCAAGTTTTTTCGATGAAGATTCATCAGGATAGCAGAAACGCAAGGGGTAGTATTTTGCTTTCGATGTCATGGCAGGAAAACCAAACCTCTAGCCAGTTCTCCATCCTGATCCTATTCTCATCAATAACAAAATCTTGGACTAGTAGCATCCCCAAGTATTTTTGACGAATATTCATTAGAATGGCACAAGTGCGGGGATGTAGTTCTGTGCTTTTAATATAGAGGCGGGAACGCTAAGCCTTTGGCATGGTTCAGCGACCCTGTTACTATATTCATCCTTGACAAAGTGTTTATTGTATCCGCAGCATATTTTTCTTTCGACGAAGTTTTATCAGCATAGCAGACACCCAAGGGGAAGTACTTTGCCTTCCATGTCAAGGCAGAAAAACCAAACCTCTCGCTAGTTCTGCAATCCGAATATACTATTCTCATAAATCTTGTTTTAGCAGCATCTCCAAGTATTTTTGACGAATATTTGTTGGGATTGCAGAAGCGCGGGGAGGTTACTTCCTATGTACTTTCAATATAGAAGAGGGAAGGCTACACCTGTTATGAAGGTTGAATTGGATAGTAGAAATGCGAAGTGGTATTACTTTGTCTTGGATATAACGACAGAGAAGCCACACCGTCACTGGTTCTGCAATCTGATAAATCCAGAAAATCTCGAACCATATCAGCAGCATCTGCAAATTCTTCTGACAAGACGCGAAAATGTCTACTTTACTCTCGCGCGTGAGTGGTTTTGTGATTCTAAAACTAAATTCGTGATATTACATACAACCTCATATCTCGCCAACTTTCCCTTACAGGATCCCCAACTTCTTTTGTTGACGATTTGCTTTCAGGAATGCAGAAACACAAGAGGCATGTACCCTTGAATTGGAGAGAAATTTGAACCCCTTGGTGACTGTGATTCTGATACATAATTTCCAGCTAAAAAACCATATATCGGGCCAAACTCTATGGCATCAAAGACCCAGTTCAGATTGGACAATTAGATACTTTTTTCGAAGTTTCCATTGATAGGTTTGTGAGGGGCGCCTGATTCTTTGAGTAAGCCAATAGGTTTCAGGAAGAATTTAAGCAGACATGAGATTTTATTGCACCTAACACACACCAGGAAATGGTATCATGATTCGGCTCCATACTTATTAAGGGTAAAGTGAAATTAGAAACTGTTTTTCTGAATAATATGTATTTGAATATATAATTATATATACATAAAAATAGCTTGGTAACAAACTCTTATGACGATGTTATACAAACACAAATAAATTAAAATCCTGCGTCATCGTGAGAATAAAAACCACAAAATTATCTTGGTATATTTTTGAGTCGCTCTTATATGATTGTTTGCACTTAATGGCATCCTTGTCATATGAAAGTCTTTAATATTTCCGATTAAGAACGTAATTTGAAATATCAACGAGCACTAGACGTTATTCTATTAAAGAGCAATGTCTAGGCAATTACCATCAATCATGAAGAGTTGCTCTCCATGAAGTGCATGCGTTTTTCCATGACAAGAATTACAGAAAGTTAGGTCCCCGAGATGCAATAAAATGACGCAGGTGGAAACGGCAAGTGAGAATGGTACATCTTATAGGATAAGTTCGACGAAAGCGGTGTCCAGATCGTCTCCAATTTCCTTGTATCGTTCCTTTTCGGCGACCAGCTCGTCTGTAAAGCAATTGAATGTCCAATACTTTGTCGTTTGTCATGAAGCCGAAAATCTGGGTTATGATTCAACTTGAGGGGGAATCTGTACTTACGGATTTTCTTAAAAAAGTTATGTTATCAGATAAAATCAAATTTTCCGCTTCCATGACACAGGGTGTCAAATCTTTATAGTCAACGAAAAATTGTACACCACTGGATTTTGCGAAAAATAAGTATCGCTTTCAGAGTGTCATATCGATTCTGTTTGAAAGGGTTACGTTCGTTAAAAAAGTGTCGACTCAATTACTATAATCTAATTTACTCCACGTCAAAGGAAAAATGAGTACCCGATCGCTGCTTCCGTCAGGTTGTCGCTGTCTGCTCAGGCATTTATGGTTCGTGTTTGTCTTGACGGGGAGTAAATGAGAGTTACACACATACACAGAATTTTTTAAGAACGAGGTTCTGTACTGGAGAAATAAAATAATTTATATTTTTAGAACGGTGTCTGAATAAAAAAAATCAGGAGTCGGTTTTAAAGTAGGATTAACCTGGCTTTAATATACTGATATCATTTTTATGCAATGCAAGAACCAGTGGGGTACCGTTTTTTTCTAAGCATAAAACTTGCTGGCATGAGAACGCCACTGATGTACCTAACACAACAATTTTGTACATTTTAATGTGGATTTTGATAAAACGAGTACCAAAACTTATCTGAATCTAAATGAAATGCAACCTATCAAAGGTGTTATGGAAATGCAACATTTCCGGACTAAACCTTTCCTTGAATCTTCCTGACAACATGATGTAACACTCTAATTATGTTAAGAGTTATGGCAATTTTCGGAACATTCCATTTTATTGTGGCAAACGGCGCCTGAATTTATACAGCAAATTCCATTTCAAGGGTAGCGGGTACTTTTTTTTGGATCATTGTCAGTCTTCAGCATCACGCACTTTCAGTACACTCAATTCAATTGATTCTACTGATTTTAAGCAATTCATTCAGACTAAAGTATAAGGATCGATTTGTTCGTCTACAAATCCTCAGTCTGTAGTCAGGATGAAAGTGCATGCTACAAGTGGATTTGACATGTAATTTTTTGACAGGTCCGTCATTAAATTCATATTTTTAGTGTTTAGTGCGTGTGTTTGCAGCTAATTGTGGTGTTAGAGGATTTCAGGATATGATACTTCCTGCATAATTTGTCGAGAGCGGCACAAACCTGATGAAAGTAGATCTTTCCACCGGTAAGAATTATGTTGATACACTGTCACCTTGGTAGTCAAATGAGTAAAAAATATGCTCTAAAACTAAGCAATTTTGGCGACAAACAATGCAATGTAAAGATATGGGTTAGGCTCTTTCTAACCTATTCGAATTCGATTTTATTATTAGCAGAATTTCGTGCAAGTCATGTAATTTGCAACTGCTGTTATGGAATATTCCAGAAGAATGTTTAATAGAAGATAAATTAATTTTGATTGATTGTTTTAATATCCACTTTTTCTGATTGCTTATAAAATTAAAATACCGCAGCTAACATTCATATATGAAGGAAAATTCTACCCAAAATGGTAATAAGATCTATCTGAAGTCAGTATTGGGTCCTAAGTGTTGTCAGCAAATCGATGTCAGGTTTTAAATCGTTCATTTTTTTTGTCAACAGGTCGATGTTCTTATGTGAAAGTGACTACTACGATTTGAAGTTTCGAAATTTGATATAAAAATATATATGTGCTTTCCGACTAGACGGAGACGAAGAAACTAGTTTTCAGACTAGTCAAAAATGAAGTAGCATTATTTAAAAATTTACCTTATATTTCCAATCTTTTGTAAAGACCTGATAACAAAGAAATATTTTTGAAAATTCGTTCGACAATATCGTTTGCGTAACCCAGATTTTCTCATAACTGTAGATTGTTTTCAGTAAGGCACGCCAATCTGTTAAGTCACACTCATGCAAGGCAAAAAAAAAAATAACAACGGTTAGAATTAAAAACTTTTTATAACTAAATAAAATACATGTTAGAATATAAACAGGCTTTTATAAGGCTAGAATTTCATAATTAAATAATTATAATTAATAGAAAAAAATAGAATAATGCGCTTGTGAATAAAGGAATCAGTACCTTCGTTACCGAACTATGCAAAATATTGAATTTCCAGCTGAATCCTTTACAAACAAGCCACCAAAAATTACAGGGAATTGACTAAATTCATAGTAAGTAATGTACAATATACAAAATAATTTGATAAACCTTTTAAAAAAAATACAAAAAATATTTTGGGCCGTTTTTTAAATGGCAGTGTTATTCCATTATATTGCAGCTAAACAGAGATCTTACGGACTCTCTATTTTCAGCAGACGCAAAATACATACAACTGCCATCGCGACTTATTTTCGAAAAACTTTTCGAAAACGTTAGCAATCTGGACATTGAGCTCGTTTGTGGGAAAATACATATGGAAGACCCGAATAATGGTTTCTACAACCATTATCCCGATTCTAATTTTTATTAATTTTAGATGGGATGACCATTGAGCTATCAAAAAGGAATGTTAGTATATTCTTACCTACTACTACATATACTATTGCTTTATTTTAAGACTAGTATCCTCCGTTCTTAAGGTTATTGATATATCCTAAGGCCTGCAATATTTCGCAAAAGGATATCTATATTAGATAACACCTATATTTAAACTTTTGAGAAACCTTAAGAGGATTTACCTGATATAAACTATATTTTTTGGAGAATTGATATACTTAAAATACATTAGAGTGGAATAAAAACGCATGTTCAGATTGAACATACTATGGAATGTTTGAAAATGATTCCTACAAAGAAGTATTTTTATTTGCTAAACGTTGAGTAAACTATGCTACTTGAGATAGCGATTTTATAAATGGCATTCATGATTCATAGAAAGAGGAATGTACTGTGTCAAAACAGGAATGAAAAAGGCATGAGAATATTTTCTTTGTTTTTATACAGAGAATGATTTTTGATCTACATGACTTGATAATATTGGGAAATAAGGGACAACTTTCACATTCTCATAATTCACACTCTCTTGGTTTCAAGGCAATTAACACGCTACCGACAGTCCTTCACAAAATTAATGTGACATTTTGAAAATGTCTTTGCAAAACCTACCTATTATTGAGTACACAATTTTACGTTACAAAAATATATCTAAGCTGTACAGATTAACTACGATGTTTATTTTCGAAAAGTTTTTCTTATATCAGTATAAAAAGCGCATGATTAACATGAAAAATCCCAAGCACCAGAACGTATTTTTTACAACCGATATCACGTATAAGTGGACAGTTCCTTCGCGAAAATCAAAACGGGAATGACACAATAGGCTCCGGCCTTATATCTTATTATCGCTATTCTTTTCTCTTTCACGAGCTCTCTCACAATGTGTTTTTCAAAATTGGCGTGTGGGTGTGATTTTTTTTGTGTACGTGTAGATGTGCAACGACGGACGGCGGATTTTTACATATTTTGGATATCGTGCAATGTGGCCTCCATTTCGTCGGCGAGCATTTTGTTCTTTTCTTTCTCCAGCAAAAGGTCGTCTGCAAGGCAAGGGTTATAATGCAGCAACACAACAACAGACGCAGAAAAAAACAACAACGAACTAATTTTCGATTATCGAAACTTTATCAATTATCAGATTTTCAACTTTCTACCAAAAAAGGGCAGCTATTTGCAAATAAAAAAAAAATGCATACATCAAGAAAAGTCGTTTATTTCCGTCAGTCTGACTATCTGCCATGTTTTCTACCACGCGTTCAGCTATCCAAGAGTCTCAACAAGGTGTTTTCAAAACATGAGGGAAAAACTCGAGACACCATTCTTTGAAAGATGCTAAAACTATTTTGCCTCTTGAAAACTAGATTAGATACGTTTTTAAGATCCAGGACAAGCAGAATTTTCAAAAATAACGATACTGCAATTTCAGAAACTGATCAAATTGTGTAGAATCATTGATTAGCATATTCTACCCGAAGACGAAGAAGAAAACTAATAGCGCCATGTATGACTCGGCAACAGTACACAAAAATGAATTTAGAAAATTACTTAGAAATCGAGTTAGTGTTTGATTCTGCTGTTTCATAGATGGCGCTAAGATCCTCAATCACTTTTTGACACCTCTCCAATGTGTGATGGAAAACGTTGATCAATGTCTAAAAATATCCAATTACAATAGTCATTAGAGAGGCGCCAAAAAGGGATTGAAGAACCCAGCGCCATCTATGAGATAATAGCAGAACCAAAAACTATAACTATTTTCAAAGTAGATTTCTAAATTATTTTTTTTTGTCTGTTATTACATAGATAACATTAAATCTACTTCATCTACTCAATGGTAATACGGAATATTTAATTATTTTTCTAATAAATTGCCGAACCCTGGTAATATCGATCCTGATGTATTTGAAATGGTTCGGTAATGTATGACGCGATGATTGTAATAATGCATTAAGTAACTAAGAATTTATAAAAGTGCCCTGAACATTTCGCTATACAAAATTGACACTGTAGCATTAATACCAAATAAATCTTCAACAAACCAAAACTTTTCGAAAATTGCGCATAGTATTTTCCGACAAATGAAATGCAATGACATTTTTTTTTATAAAATCGGAGCACTGCGCCGAGACTGATTTAGAAAAGTTACGGCAGACAGATTGAACAAAATAGTCATATGGACTGGTCGATATTATGAAAATTAGTTCGTTTGTCGATGTTAGGTGTAAAAATAAACAAATAAAATAAAAATATGCTCTTTAAGATGCATAAACAATAGCAGTGTATTGTCAACACAGAAAACAAGAAAACGACGTTTTGCAGATAATACATACCTTCCAGTCTGTCGACCTCCTTCTGTAATTTCTGTACGGAACGTTCAGCAAATTCAGCTCTGGCTTCAGCCTATAAGAGAAGATAAATGCTTCGTTGAAGACTTTTGTAGCTATACTAAATTGGCAACATGTAACAAGGAGATATAAGATATATATATAAATATCTTGAACAGAACATGTACGTGTATCAACCGAGTTACAATGCGCGTGAAATTTGATTGAATTTAAGAACTAAAATGTCTATGATTCTGGGACCAGTTCAATTGGAACTTCATTGGGCTATTTTTGTGATGGTTCTTTACAGAAAATGTTTTATTACATATAAAAATCTTTACTATTTCGAAATCACTGAACTTTTTCTCCTTGTTACATATGCTTGAATGATCAAAGAAAAATTGGAAGCAAAAATAAAAGCAAGTAATAATATAAAACTCATTACTGCAGTGTGAGTGAAAAAATGTGGGTTAGAAAAAGCTACTGCTAAGTCAACGCAAACTAATTTAAACAATACCAGGCCTTATTTCTATAATGTGTATTGGAGGAAGGGTAATCGCAAAATAATAACATTAAGGCCCTACTGATCTCCTTGTACGTCCTCCCTCATATATCAATCAGAGTTAGATTATCAGCCATCTCAAACTGTCAAAGAAGGTGGTAATAAGGTCCACAGGAGCATCCCTTATATTATCCGTAGATTTCCCAGATTTAAATATGAATTCATAGGACATTAGGACAGTCGCAAAGCAACTGCTCGAACGACTTATCTGCCTATTCTCATCTGCATAAGTATATGACTCATACTATAGGATGGTACAGTAGCTGACAGTGTTGTAGACAAAGAAAAGTCTTCGTCACTAGGATTGTCCAAAACCAACGAAGTCAGACTAGTTTTGTCAGATTTCAGATTTGTTTGTCTCCAAAATATCAGTCCAGATTCCAGGACATAATGCTTCTTGCATAATTTGCAAAGAGCGGCACATAGTGAAGGTAAATATTTCCACTGGTAAGTGTCATTAGTATGTTGATACAACGTTGTTATTTTGGTGCAGTCAAACGAGTCAAAAGTATGCACCAAAAGAACACCATTTTCGAAACTAATAATGCATTGTAAGCATATATGCTTGACTCCAAAGATATTCGAATTCGTTATTTGGAACTCCTATGTTTCTCTGGCCACATGAAACCACATGTGTTGATTCAACAAAAAAGTGGAGTTTACCTCTCTGTACCATTTCGGGATCATATCAGGCACATTTCAATTTTTGTCGGCGCTGGTATGCGATTATCACACAAAATCGAACACCTAACAAAACTGGGTTAGTGATTCAAGACAAGCTCCACACCACAATCATTGATACTTACAGGATCTATGGTGCATAAATGAAATGTTAGCAATCGAGGAAATATCTACAAATATGAAGATGATGTACGTCCATAGAATCAAAAAGTGCACCTTATACCAAAGCAAGTCGGGGGGACCATCGAAGGAATAACTACCAAATCATCAAAATGTCAGGACTGTGATAAAACCATAGAAAACCAGACAAAGGAAGTGATTTTTTCAGTGAATCGCTGTTTTTTATTAAAACTCTTTAAATTGAGTCACGGAAATATTTTTAAACAAGGAACAAGTACTTCGCCAAGCACTTAAAGACAACAGTTGAATTTTGAACTGCATGTATCTCCAAAAGTTCCGATTTTGAATTTGTACTAGTGATTTCTAATAATATTAAAGTACCAAGTACAATTTGCTGGTAAGATGTACATGCACAATAAATGTAAAAGAAAACATAACACGTGACTTTCACATAATCAATATTCAAGTTGTTTTTGATATAATTGGATAATGATACTGAACGGTATCTGACAAGAAAAAACGATTCACCTGTCAAAGGGAACATTTGTGCATTAGTGCAATGGAAATTTCTGATCCGCTAGAAGCTTATTGCCCGTGAATAAATCATTATTCCCACCACCTCTGTAAATTTAGTTGCAAATATTACAATTTCATATGTATCGCTAGATATTCAGTGAATTACTGGTGTTACAAGATTTCTGTTCTTTTCAATAGAAATATCGGTACAAGGTCGATATCGTATGATACAAGTCATTTTGTCTCTATAATTTACCCACTATTTTTTTGCCTGTTCAAATCAGTTATTTAGGCGAAAAATTTGTCCTCACTACAAATTTTGGGTATTGTGAACATATCTAGAACAGCGAACTTAGGAACAATTCAACTACTTTTCAAAAGATGCTAAGGAACTTTATTATGTACGAATATGGGTTTCTAGTTTGTTTTTTTTTGTTGAAATCGATTAGGTAGTCTGAATTATCTTCAGATTATTACTGATATCCACTATATATTAAAAAAAGATTCGAGTTTGCTTAAAAAATTGATCTTATTGCAAGCCATAATTTTGAAAAAAAAATCTCGGAATCAGATGTATCATAGGTAGCTCTGTGAATGATAGTCGTGTTTGAATTCGTATGTTAATTAGAGCTGTTTCTTGTCTCGTCTTTTTTAACGACAATTTTCTAACTTTGAGATTAAAATCGAGGCAGTTTTGCCGATGTATGGTGGGGCCCCTATGATAATTTCGGTATAAAAGCCAAAATCAAGTGGCAATTTTATTTCAATTTCCGAGATCTCAAACCATATTAATTACCAAGAGTTTTCATTTTTTAATATGAATGCAACAGATCGTACGCAGCTCGGGATTCATAATAATATGGGGTTGTCCAAAACAGACGCAGGAAAGTAAACGCATATTAAAACAAGAAAGATTGATATTCAAATCAAGTTGGGTACTTTATTTTGAAGGAAAAATAATATCGCTCAAATGTTCACCACGACTGGATTTACAGACGTCCACGCGATGGTCGAAATTTTCAATGACATTTTGCAACATGGTCGGTTCTATTTCATTTATCTCGGCAATGATGTTGTTTTTGAGTTCTTGGAGGGTGGCTGGTGTGTTGACGTAGACTTTGCTTTTCAAATATCCCCATAAAAAGAAGTCCAAGGGAGTCAAATCGCACGATCTTGGTGGCCATGGCACATTTCCTGTGCGCGAAATCACGCGATCACCGAAGAAGGACTGCAATCGATGGATATTGACGTTGGTTGTGTGGCATGTTGCACCGTCTTGTTGGAAACAAACATCGTCCATATCCATTCCTTCAAGTTGCGGCAAAAAATAGTCCTCTATCATCACGTGATATCGCTCAGAATTGACGGTAACGGCGTCCCCGGCCGCATTTTCGAAAAAGTAAGGTCCGATGATGCCTTTTGACCACAATGCACACCACACAGTCACTTTTTGAGGATGCATCGGCTGCTCTTGATACTCACGGGGATTTTCGTTCGCCAAGATGCGGCAGTTTTGCTTGTTTACCGTCCCATTCAAAGTGAAATGCGCTTCGTCGCTGAACATGATTTTTGATGAAAAATTGGCATCAATTTGGCGGGGTTCAAGGAGCCAATCTGAGAACGTTCGGCGCGAAAAATGGTCGGCCCGACGCGGCTCTTGCGTCAATTGGATCTTGTAGGCGTGTACATTCAAATCCTTGTGGAGAATGCGGAGCAAACTGGTTCTCGAAATGCCCAAATCTTGGGATCGACGCGTTGTTGATTGTTTCGGATCGTCTCTCACACTCTCCTTCACAACAGCAATATTTTCCGGTGTGCGAACGCTCCTTGGCCGGCCAGAGCCTGGCAGATTTGCCACAGAACCTGTTGCCTCGAATTTACGCACCAGACGACCGATGGCTGTTTCGTTTGGGCGGTTGTTGCGACCGAAATGTTCACGAAGCGCGCGAAACGTGTTTTTTATTTTTGTACCATTTTTGTAATGCTCTTGAATAACTTTAATGCGGTCTTCAATCGAATACGGCTCCATAGCGATCAATGGTAAACATTCAACTAACAAAATGACATGTCGGTGACAGAAAACAAAGATGGCGTCTATGTCAAATTGACGTTTACTTTCCTGCGTCCCAATTATCACGTTTTATCTAATTTTATCAAGTATCGGTCAATATTACCTAAAACAACTTATACGAATCATAACCAAGGGCACAAAGTTTTGATATTCTAATACTACATTCCTACAATACAACCACATTCTTGATAAACTAATCATTCACTGTTGGCTCCAGCTCCGGTCACGCTCTAAATATCAGTGCTAGGATTATTCTTTCTAATGAAAAGAACATTTATCTCTTTTGTAACCCTTTCCCTTTACACCAAGCATCTCTAAGTAAAATACTCGATCTATTCAAGCCCACGACTTACTTCGCGCAACTTATCAGAGACGCTACGGATTACGTCTTCGCTATGCTCTCTTGTGACAGCTGCCTACGCATACAGACATATACATAGATACATTTACAGCAAAAGCTCTCTCAAGTTACCGTGTAGCGAGAGGACAATATACAAATATAGGGAAATATGATACATAATACAGACCGATCGTTATCTTGGAGTATAGTCTGAAAAAGGTTCGACACACATCAGTGTAAATTGAAAAATAATGTCAATATTTGAAGGTGAAAAAATAGGATCTAAAATAGTTTGCGATCCTAAACACCACGAAATGTCTATCATTTGTTAAGGACGGTGATGAGACACGCAAAGGTTCTTAAAATTTGTCTCAAAACATCATAGGCAAAAGCGCCTTGATAACATTTCCCTTCTGTTGTTATCAAGCTAATGATAATTGGTAATTTGCGGTGATGAATTTGAGTGAAAAAATGAGGGCCTGAATTTGAATAGGAAGTCGGTTGCTTAGCGTCAAAATGACTTTTAATTCGGAATCTATGCACCCAATATACTTAGCATTGGACCAGATCAGAGATAAGCAGATTTTTTTTAAAATCTACTCATAGTAAACCTGATAAGGTTGTAAGCTAAAATTTCTATTCTCGCCTCCTTCCCAAGCGAATGCGATTTTGTACACCGATGTGATGCAGCCGTACTTGAAGTGGGACAATTGGGATTTTGGCAAAGAATGCAAAGAATAATTTTTTAGAATCTTCTTCAGTAGCCTTCAATTTCACGATATTAAAATTCCACTTGCGTCTCTTGTTACAAGTTTCTAATTTTTCCACCAAACAACCCTGACTTAGCAGCATTGGACTTTCATCTTTTTCCAAAACTTAAAAGAATTTCTTGTTGGAAAGCGCTTAGAAAATATTTTAATTTATGATACAATTAACGTCCATAAAGTTCCATTGACTCCATCACAAAACGGTTCTTACTTAAAAAAATGGATCGCGTATCAGCAAAAGTCCGCTAAAAAACAACATATATTCAAACATTCAAAGTCGTATAATATGCATCTGTTAACAAATGACGGATATTACGAGGTGGATAGGATCACTAGCACGCCTTTTCACAAATAAATTAGCATTACAACTCCGCACCTGAATCAAAACCTACACCCCAAGGCATCAATCGTTCTGCATAGGCACATTTATGTGAGTCTATACTCAAGAACCTCAGACATACAAAAAACGACCAAAATACCCCAACAACAAGAATAGGAAGACCTGCGATGCTGACCACAAACATTATACAAAAGGTTCTATACAACGAGTATCTGCAACAGCCACCTAGAAGGAGTGGGGAAATGTTAAATTTATGGGGAATTACCTCTCGAAGTTGCTGTTCCATCTGTTTTAACGTTATCGAATATTCGTCCTCTTTGCGAGTGGCCTATGTTAGTTCCAAAAAAACAAAAGAAAATTCAAAGCATTAGATCAAAAAATAAACACCAGACAGGCTGCAAGACATGTCATTCAAGTACATCCTTTTTAACAAGACAGTAAATAGGCAAAAAGCTTTGAGTTGTTTGCTTCACAGTTTTTGAGTATTTTTTTAATATGCCTTGTAGAGGACTGCATGACTGACTGGCCAAATGAAGCCAAAGTGCAACTGACAATATATTTTATGGGCTGAATAGGACCATAAACAAACAGTATACAACGTTGTTTGGTGCTTTTTAGCAATAATCTCTACGTTATAGGAGACAGATGACGTACTATAAGTAGCGTGTCACCTATGGGTTATTTTTTGCTCATCACAATATTGAGTTTACTTTGTTTAGTCAATCTTAAGATTGCACCCCCACTCAAAAGACCCCTCAGTAGTAGTAAAAAAGCAATTTGCATACTTATGTGGTTTCGTTTGGTCAAACAATCATGGAGTCTTAAATTATTCCTCTCAATATTTCTTTGTTAGCTTGGATGACGATTCATATTCAATTTGAAATCACCCATTGCTTGTCATGTTATGTAAGTTATTTCTAGAAAAAAGGATGTACGTTTCGAATGGTTCCAGGAAAATATCAAATAAAAAACGTAGACGTCAACAAAACATGGTTAATCAGAGCAAGTTTAGAATAACACTGCTGCATTTTCTGGCTGTATACCTCCTTCAGACGTGTGGTCAGGTTCTTAATTTGGTTTTTGTACTCCTCCTCACGTTGGTTGGCCTAAACGTAGTTGGAAAAATCGTAATGAACGTTTAAAAAAATCATTAAGCGCAATGTCCTTTCATAAAAAATATTGGTGATGGAAAACTTTTAGCACAAAAACTGTTGCTAAAATAGCAAATCACGACCACACGATCTCTGGTATGTCTCTATACTTTGATTCTGCCACGTATATGACATGGCTTCGAAAACAGTTATTTTATAAAAGGACCTGCCAATACGTATTAACCACAATTCATCAGAAGAGAGACTAGACATTCCATATGCCGACAAAAGATACCACAGATCATCTTTATAAACATCCTGCCGTAGTTGATAAGTCAATATTTACACAATCAAAATATGGCAAGTGTGCATTTATCAGCTAATAAAAGCAAAGAGATAAGGCTGAATCATATACTGGTCAACAGTAGCCAGTTGTACAAGGAGACGTTGCGCCGCAATGCGCATATCATATTGTGTTCGTTCTTTCTGAAGAGGTCGTTATGGCTATGACTCACAGTTTATATTTCACAGTCTCCCTGAACTGAGAATTTAGAAACTATTATTGGAAAGGAAATAACAGAAGGGCTCTAATTCAATTCAGGTTTGTTCAAAAAGTATCGCGAATTTCATGTTTTTTCAAGAATTATTTATTTATTCATGAATATTTATTTTGTCCCCTTCAAAGTAATCCCCATCAGACTATACAACTATGTCAATACTATCGACGACTGCCTTGTCTTGCAGCAAGATATTATCACAGTGTCTTCATGGTGCCATGCCAATCATCTTAACTTAAATGTGGACAAGTGCTTTGTTGTGTCTTTCACAAGGAAATTAAACATCTTAAATTTTAACTACTTTGGACACGTTAGCCTTAAGCTTAAGAGCAAATCGATGACTTAGGAATCATATTTGATCAGAAAATGTCTTTTTCAACTCATATGTGTTTCGTCGGTTAATAGGATGTTGGGATTTATCATGAGGAACGCTAGAGAATTTTCTGTTTCAGTACTAAATATTCTATATACAGGGTGTCCCAGAAGTCGACGTCAAGCCGAAACCGGGTTATAGGCAAAGTCATAGCTATCAGAAAAATATTTAAAAAATTTTATGTATGTGTTTTGCAAATTATAGGTCTTTGAAAAAATATAGAAATTTCACACCCTACGGCAGTCTGTCAACTCCTGTTACTACAAATATTAACTTTTTTTGGATTTTATTTTTACAATGTAATGATGAATAATGCATCTTCAAACTGGTGTCTCAACCTTACTGCCAACTTTTCTCGTTCAGGAAAAATTGCCACTTATTTCCCAACCAAGTATTCCAAAGTAAAACTGCTCAACTTTAACTGGCTGTACTGGAAAAAAATGTACTACGAGAGTTTGGCAAGTAACCTTAAAAGTTGGCGCATTTAATAACGATTCCAAAATCGTATAACACTTAGAAGATTACTCGTTAACTTATGCACAATTTTTATTTGAAAAAAAAACTGATGAAAATTTTTCAAAATTTCCTAATTAAACAGCGATTATGAAAACGCACAAGGACCCTTAAGGATAACTGTTTGCACAACAGTGGGCGTCAAAATGCTGCTGATGATGATTTACCTTTACAGCAAATGCTCAAACTGTTTTCCTTCAGCCGCAATACACGCTCGACATCTTTTTAAAAAAGATCGGGTTATTAAACGAGCGAATCCACGGTTATTAACAAACTCAGCTGCTTCCAATAGTCTTTGCTGTAGCTCAGCTACATTTTGAATCGGCTTGAAATACACTTTTTTTTTACAGTTCCCCAGTAAAAAAATCTAAAGGATTCAAATCAGGTGATCGGGCTGGCCACGGTATTGTACCAGACCGCCTTATCCATCTGCCTGGAAAGTTTTGATCGAGATACTCTCTCACTGAGAGTGCATAGTGCGCTGGGCAGCCATCATGCTGAAACCACATGTCCCTGTAAATACTCAGTGGCACGTCCACCAATAAATTTTGTACATGATTTTTCAAAAAATCCAAATAAACTTCAGCAGTCAGTCTCTGGGAACTCAAACGGACCGATTATTTTACCATTTAAAATTCCTGTCCAATGGTTTATCTTGAAGCGATATTGAGTTTTATCTTTTCTCATCAAATGTGGGTTTGCTACGTGCCACTCGTGTAAGTTATGCAAGTTCATGTACCCATCTTTCTTAAATGTGGTCTCATCCGACCATAAAATTTTTTCAAAGAACTGTGGATCTTTCCTGTGTCTTTCGAACATTGTGCGACAAAAAGCAACTCGGGGCTCATAATCCCGGGGCAGGAGAGGTTGAACACGCTGTATGTGGCATGGACTTCAGTCCTTGTGACTTTTTTCTCTTCCGGAAGTTGAAAAATCACCATTTTGCGCCAGTCGAAAACATTCAAATCACAGCAAAGGCTATTCCAGTATCGGAGTGGAGAGGAAGAACTGTCTCCAGTGCTGTGTGGCTTCAGAAGCAAGTTATTTTGAGGGTGGCAATATAAAAATCTGTTTCAAATTTACAGACCTCGTAGATTTTTAAAAATATTAGCAGAAAGGTATTCCCTATAAGATTTTTGCGAGGTATTTTCATGCTTACAAACCACTAAAAATCCGCGACTCAACGAACGATTGTTTGCATTGTTCAGAAACAAAATTTAGCATCCAATGAAAGCAGCATGATTTATTTTTTAACTAGGCTTTCCTGGAAATAGTCACTAGCGAACATTCATAGTTCGCCTAGACTATATAATTTGATAAATTAATGACTATGAGTTCCGCTACTGTGTACAGATAAAAGAGAAAAGTATGAAACGCGTTTAGATAAGACAGTAGCGAATCGCAAACAGATGGTCGCGGGTAAAACCAAATATGGAGATTTCGAAAGTAGGATACTTTATTTGGAGATGTATACACTTGCGTGAGCGCGTTTGTCTAGAATATGGAATGTCAGTTTCAAAGTCTCTACATAGGAAAAATCTGTTATATGAAATATCAGGAACGGCGATGAACATACAATTTTTTTTGTTGATATGTATGTATTTGTAAGATGCTCAGATGTCTTTAAATAATCGACCGTCATAGTTGAGGTGTCATGTATTTGAACTGACTTGATACTATTGTAAAATATTTTTATTAACTTTTCCCATATCATCCAGTATCTTTAAAAAATTCTATAATTCGTCTCAAGAATTAAACATTCAACAGTATGTCCAACGCCGTTTGTTTACCGCCATATGTAGCTAAAAAATGTTTAAGCTTCTACTCCATTTGAAATATAACTCCGTTATAAATTTCAATGAACTCAACAAAATAAATCGTAAAAGTAACAAGTGATAAACATTAAAAATCTTACCTTTTCTTCCGACACTTCAAGTGATTTCAGGTTATTACCTACGACGCGGAGTTCTTCCTCAAGTTCTACGATTTTGCTGAAAATTCAGATTAATTAGTTCTAGTATAAACATATATTATTATTAATGTTAATATATCGGATATATTGCTCCCAATAATGTCAATTAGTGCATTCAGATGTTCATTTTAAATCAAGCAATGCATTTTAGAATGACGTATTTATGAAAATATATTTACATAAAAGGCAAAAGAATAAATTAGGCGTAGCAAATCCTGGCCCTATATGCAGACGACACTGCTATAGCCGCCAAGCATAGACGACCCGAGATCATCCGTAGGAGACTACAGGATGAACTGGACCACATCCAGGACTGGTGCGTGAAATGGAAAATCCGCATCAACGTCCAGAAGACGCAGGCAATCTTCATTCAACGAAGAAGGATTGCAAGACCTCTCGAAGCATCCATCTTCGACGAAGATATCCAGTGGAGCGACAAAGTCAAATATCTGGGGATCGTATTTGACAAGTCCCTCACCTGGAAAGCCCACATAGAAGCTGTCATCGCAAAGACCAGAGCAGCCATGGCTCAACTCTACCCATTACTGGGTAGACACAGCCGGATGCCGCTAGCGACCAAGCTACGGCTGATCAAGGCCATCGCCAGACCTCAGCTCGCTTACGCCTCCGCGGGTACGCTGCCCCCAGCTACCGCAAGCGACTTGCTGCTCTAGAGATGAAGCTACTCCGGATCGCCACCAGTGCACCATCCTACGTAAGAAACTCAACCTTGCGTAGAGACCTGCATTGGGACACCATCCACGAGTACATGAGGAAAAAAGCGGAGAAGACCTTCGAGAAAGCTCAGGACCACCCGAACGAGCAGCTACGATTCCTCATGGACTACGATCCGGACGAGAGGCCTCGCAACCGCAGAACCAGGTACCCCAGACCAAGGTCCCAGTTGGCACCCGCTAACTGGAACCTTGACTAGGAGACTAGGAGAACTCGCGGTTGCCCCCCCCCCACGGCGTGGATGCAGAGGACCAGGACCAACCAGGACCAGGACCCGCCACGACCAGGACCCACCAGGACCAGGACCAGGAACAACATATTGGTAAGAGGACTTGAAACTCTTGATTTTTCGAAAACAAGTGTTTCAAGAGAACCTAGCAGACCCTCTATCGATGATCGCTTAACGACATCGATAGAATGTGCGAGGTAAAGGGAACCAACCCGGCGTTCCCAGAGACTGAAACACATGAGGAGACTTTGTAGCAGACCGCAGGTCACGCACAACACATGGCCTAACCGAGACGCTGATGAGTCTGGCCACGCGGAGGTTTAGGGTTTAGTGGGTATTAGGTGATCTCCTCAAGACCCTGGAGTCCCACACACGCCGTAGCTCGGGCTATGGTATGGTGCGTAAATGCATTCCTCCCTCACAAAAAAAAGGCGTAGCAATTGAATTGAAAGTTTTCTGTAGGGGGAGGTGGATAATGGGCAAAAGTGTACCAACTTCAAAACTCCTTGAAGAGATGCTAAAATTTTAGAAATTCAGATGAATGTTTCTTGTTTTGCGATGTCTACAATACGTAGATCCAAGGGGGACATCAATTTTGCAAACCGAGTAAATGGCAGCAGTATTGTGTAATAATTACATTAGCTTTCGGATCGTCTCAAAGTTCGTTTTAGAACTTTCAGAACATTTTTAAGGCTAATCAAACATCTCTGTGAAGAGGTTACATTTTTTAAAATTTCGAAAATTTGCTTTCATCATTTCTGATTGCATATACAAAAACATTATGGACCTCAGACATTTTGTTACTTTAGCAAAATACTTGTCATGACCCATGAAAAATTTGAAAATAGACATACGTGAATGCTTTGGAAGTACCTAGTCAATCTACTTGCCCCTATTTTTTCCGATTTCATTTTATCGAGCAATCCATAGTGGAAGAATATTTTGGTGTTTAGAAAAATTCAACCGCTGAAGACAGTACCATGCTTGATAGTTAAAGTTGCCTCATAGAAGTTCTAAAATATTTAATTACTTTCAACTTTGAAAAGCTTCTTTCAGCTGTTGCAGTTGTACTCTAGAGGGTGAAAAATAGGAAGCACTATCTCCTAGCCGTACAATCTACGAGTAAGCTTGTGAATTTTCAATTTCTTGCCTGAGATTGTGAAAAACGCAGGCATACTTTTTTCGTACGGGAGGGGTTCCATTTAATCTGGATGCCCTGTATCATTAATACGGCTGCAGCTACGCCTCTGATATAGTGGGTGCGCCATCTATTACTTTTTTTTTACCTATAAGTTTATGTGTTACCATGTGAGTCAAAAGTCATGTGGTATGCATACATGAACTGTCAAAGGTATGCCATTTATAGTAATGGATTCGTTTACAACACAACGCATTTTGGTTATCCAAACTTATTATGAAAACGGTCGAAATATAAAACATACTTTTCGCAAACTTCGCACTAGTTTTGGCAGAGATGGACGCCATACAGAGACTGGAATTCGTTGGATTGTTAATCGTGTTGAGGGAACTGGTTCAGCTGAAGGTCGTAGACCATATCAACATGCTCGTCCAGCTCGTACTCGTGAAATTATAGTCGCAGTGAGTGAAAGTGTGCAAGAAGATCCAACCACCTCGACTAGGCACCGTTCGCAACAATCGGGAATTAGTGAGACCACTTTACGCCGGATTTTACACATTGATTTACACCTCCATCCATACAAAATCCAACTAACACAAGAATTGAAGCCGGAAGACCATCAACAGCGGCGTGTTTTTGTTGATTGGATGCTGGAAAGAGAAGACGGATTTTCGGCCAAATTGCTCTTTTCTGATGAGGCACATTTTCACCTCAATGGGTACGTAAATAAGCCAAATTGCAGATTCTGTGGGGGCTGAAAATCCACACCAATATCATGAACAACCTCTCCATCCTGAAAAAGTGACTGTGTGGTGCGGATTATGGGCTGGTGGCATCGTTGGACTACAATTGGATCGTATTGGTGCCGACGATCTTTGATTTCATCAAGACGGAGCAACGGTTCACACATCTCGCCAAACAATCGCCTTATTGCACACGAAATTTCAAGACCCCTTAATTTAACGAAATTCAGATGTCAGTTGGCCCCGAGATCGTGCGATTTAACACCTCTTGACTATTTTCTTTGGGGATTTTTTAAAGGAAAAGTGTATGCGAATGGTCCCCCGGACAATTCAAGACCTAAAGCGCAATATTCAGACTGAAATTGCGGCCATAGACCCGATTATTCTGGGAAAAGTCATTGAAAATTTTAATGTTCGGATGTTGTCCTGTAAACGAAGCCGCGGTGGTCACATGACTGATGTTATTTTCCATACATAAATGGTATAAACCAACCTTCATTTATAAATAAAAAAATTCGATTTCACCTCATAAAAAGCGTGTTGATTTTTCAAATAGAAAAAGTAATAGATGACGCACCCTGTATAACCAGCACATATGTTTGTTACTACTATCAATATAGCTGAATATCTTGATATATGCACTATGTAATCTCAATTTTAAACAAAAAATAGAAAAACATTTTTTGGATAAAGAATGCTGGTCTCAAGTATTTCCTAGTGACGATAAAATTGTATAACAGGTATTTAGTTCTAAACCGATAAAATATTACCGCTTCGACTTGATTTCGGTCAGAATTTCACCTTATAAAATGAGAAAAATATTTGTGATCATTGTCCCAGAAATATATACACACTTCGAATGATATTTAAATCAATACTACACTTTGTGTTTTTCGAGATGAAATTAGAAACAATGGAACTAAATATCGACAGATATTATACGAGAGCAATTTTTAAAAACAGTTTGGTAATGGAGTGAGAGAAACTTTATTTATGAATGTAAATTGTATCACAACCTAACATGTGAACAGAATCACTAAACAGTTAGTAATTCTTTATTTCAACAGTCCAAGCACTTTTACCAAGAAATTCACCAAGTTTTGGAAAAATATGAAAATCTGATGGTGATAGGTCATGTATAGTGGATGATGCAGTGATTTTCCAACGAAACTGCGCCTTTGTTCTTGCCGCAACGTAAGGCCGAGCGTTGCCGTGAAGCGGAATAACGACGGCCGCCAATTTTGAATAGCTCCAGTTATCTTTCTCAGTTTCTCTCTGCATTTATAGTAGGCTGAACTTTTTTGCGTTAAAAAAAACGAACTACTGAGCGCACAATGATGATTTAATGAGTGACATGGCCACAAACAAAGCAGTATAACCAACACCGACAGAGACGTGAAACGTAATGACGGCGTCGTTAACCGACTGCCAAGAGTGTCTGGGGTTGAACGGAAGTCACGTGATTACTGTGCGCAATCTGTTACTTTAAAAATTGCTCTCGTAACATCCTGACAATCAATTCCATCGAATTTTTGCTATAAGGAACATCAGGGCCATGATGGCCAACAATTTGAAAGTGACGTCAAATGTAAGAAGACTTGGTTCCACTTTCTCAGGTCATCCTAAGTTAAGCTGTGCATAATTAAATAGGTTTTCAATAAACGTGTATATTTTTTGTGATACCCTTTAGTTTAAAGCTACCAAAACATGCATCAGCGGTGCGCGGTGGCCCTTTCAACCTACCTGTCGCTCTGTTCGGCTCTTTCTTCTGCCCGCTCCAAGTCTTGCTCCATCAACACCAGTTTTCGGGCCACCTTGAAAACAGCAAATCATGCAGCAGGCACATTTTCACAAAAAGACAATCACATGATGTTAAATAAAAGTATATCGTCGGCAATAATGGTAACAATACAGTCGCATTTGTTTGTAGCATTAAATAACTCCGAGAGAGGGCTTATGGGCACAAATTGGAAACTTTTTTACCACCAACAAACAGTTGTAGCTGTTACAAGCCATCAAGGTTGACCGTACTAGCGCTACTATACACATGATCGGCAGATTTTTGACAAGCTGTATTTTGGTGAAACATGATATTTAAAAATAAAAACAAACAATCAGAAGCTTTAAGATTCTGGTTTTCAGGTTCTGAGCCCAAACATTTTAAAAGCAACGGTTCACATGCCACCCTAAAAATCCTCAAAACTGTAAACAAAATCATTTTCCCAGCGACGGGGGTTGTACACGCCGCTCCTGGCCTCCCCTGCGGGCGCACATGCTCCCTGATCTTGGCGGCGACGCCTATCTGAAAGCATAGCTATACCAATGCTGTTTTTTTTTTAAAGTTTTTGCTCACAAATACGGATTTGAATCAATAGAGATTTTTTTCGCGAGATCCCGTAGTGAACAGATGGCATTTCCCCTTCTTCTTGAAGTTTTGACAGTTTCAAGTTACACCGGGAGTGGTTAGACGGCGCATGTTGCGCAAAATGTTTGCTTTAAGCTCCTTGATAAAAAAGAAGACATACAGTTGGATATATTTAAAACTAGCTTTACAATAAGTGTTCAAATAAATTCCCATTTTGTTGGAAACAGAATCTCGCTCGACGATGCTTATTTGCGGATTATTTTCAAACATATTTAAAGCAATATCCATACGATGATTTCTCAGTGGCCTTCCTGAGCCCTGCACGCGCTGAAAACTTCCATGGTTTGACAAATTCCGGTGAATATCAGTAAACATTCGACGTTCAGGTACTATGCGATTGGGAAATCTTCTTTTGATATTCTCTTACGGCTGCCAATGAACTGCAAATGCAAAACCCGTACACCAAATGCATGTCAGTCAGTTCTCTGTCTGTAAATCTTGGCATTTTAAATCGATTTAATAAAAATTTCATTTCAATCTAGTAATTTTACACTGCTAACAATGTCAGCTTAACGTCAAAATAAGTCATAACAAATCAAAACAACTTTTGTTTGCAGTCATGGCTAACTATGTATAATCAACAATTCATTTAAATTCGCAGTACATTTCCTACCATGTGACAAATGTTTTAGTTTGATTTTATTCAAAAATGGCACAATTTATCGATATTCAATAAGAGTACGTTTTTTATGTAGAAAACCCTAAATTTTCAAATTCTAAAATTGAATTTCAAAAATAGAATCACACAAAAATTTTGGGGCTAAGATAAGCTGAGTCCTTCCCTGTTACATACGCTTCCAAACAAAACTGCCTAAAATTGTTAACATTTTTAAATCCAGCATAAAAAACTAGGCTAGAATACCAAATTTTATGTCTTTATCTCAACACGTTTCAGAAAAAACATCTTCAGGGGACCCCCTTTAAAAGACCGTAGCGCCCTTAGGGGACGTTTGTCGACCTATGTTTTCTTCCTATTTTAAGCTCTACAAACCGCTGGTAGAATATTGCACACTTTTTCGGGACACCCCGTATATCAATAAAATCAATCATTTGATATGACAAGTGCGGTTCATATATCTTCGATGACCTTCTCCCTCGTCATTTAAAACCAGGTGGACGTGTTCCTCCATTTATGATTTAATAGTTTAACTCAATTTTCAGCACTGCGAAGATAAATTTCAATTGAGATGCCTGTTTTTTAAATGACATTGATATAAGACCTGTCACCCGCTAGTACCTCAAACACGTTAGGCGGGTACCCGTACCACGTGATTTCCCCTATTCCCGTTCTTCGCGAAAATTTGAGCATCGGTTCCCGGTAGTGCACTGTGCTACACCGGGGACCCGCGAAAAAATCCTTAATGTATTATGAGAACAGAATATAGCTAACTTCTTGAAAATGAACGCCCTGTATAACTTCCGCTCGTAAATACCACCATCTTCATTTGATACACATGCTAACGGGTGCAGTTTGAGTGACAGAAGGTTGAGAGATTTATGGTCAGATATCGCCTTTCTCGTATCTCGTTTTCTTATTTAGAACACAAGCCATATATGTACTCAATAGACGATTGAGAAATTTTTCAACTCGGTAACATTGTAGGTACTGCTGGTATTCTGTTGCAGACATATACAAGTGATATTAAAGGAGAATTACGATGTTTCATTTTTGGGGAATTTAACTCGGGACAACCCTCAGAAATCAATTTCTTAGTTTCTGTTGAAACTAAGCGCATTTGTTGATTTAAATCACACAACCATAAAATTTGTTGCGATATTTTTGTGATACCGGGTGATGGTATGCAAAAAATTAAGTGGTTTGGTGCCTCATACCAAAAATAATGGATGTACTGTTACCAAGTTACCATTCTCAAAAAACGTTAGTAAACAAAAAACATATAGCACATAATCCTTCCGTGGTGTGGTGTAGCCTGCTCCAAAAACAAAAAAGTAAAACAAAAATCGTATAAAGCCATCCATAAGTGACCGATGGAAAACGAAAAACATGCCGTGAAAGAAAAACAAATCCAGCACACATCTTAAAAATTTGACACCTACGATTCACCAGCTTCGGCTCTTTCTTCAGCACGTTCCAAATCAGCTTCAACCATGGCCAATTTACGGGCTACCTGTGTACGAGGAAAAGAACATTCAGTACCTACAGTATACATTTTGATTTCCAGATGTCAATGTTAGTGGAATTGGTAAAATATTCGGAAGTAAACAGGCGACAGCAAAAGTCTGCGAATCCTTTGGCTGCTAGAGTAACATCTGTTTCAAGTATTTTTCCAACAGATACTTTTGAATAGACATTTTAATTTATTAAAAAAACTGCGAATGAAAATATTCAACTATTCGTTGATTATTTGCGAGGTCTCCTAATCACTATTTGTTTTCGTTTATCTAATTCTAGTATATATGCAATTTCAATTACGATTTTTTAAGAATAGAACTTCTTAATGCAGTTTTACGAGGGGGCTCCAATAAGTACTTAGCCTACAAAGGAAAACGACACTTGACCTAGCGAGTGACTTTTTCAGTTTGGAAACAAAAAGAACTCGCACGGTGCCAAATCTGGAGAATATGGTGGATGGATCAGCAGTTCGTAGCCTAATTCGACCAATTCGACCAATTTTGAGGTGTGTGCCAGTACGTTGTCATGATAGAAGAGCACTTTTTTATTTATTTGCAATTCGGCGTCGAATTAATTCGGCATAGTAGCGACCTGTGACCGTTTCGCCCTTCTCCAGGTAGTCGATGTCCGGTCGATGGGTCAGTCTTCGGCTTCTTCGGAGCACGTGCGCCGGGTGAGGTCCACTATTTCGTCTGATCCTTGTTTTCTGGTGTGAACCATGTTTCGTCTTGTCGTCGGAGTGAGCAAACGCGGCACCCATCGTACAGACAA
Organism: Acanthoscelides obtectus; assembly: GCA_963669975.1. NCBI lineage: Eukaryota > Metazoa > Arthropoda > Insecta > Coleoptera > Chrysomelidae > Acanthoscelides > Acanthoscelides obtectus. The sequence continues at coordinate 20,581,587 of CAVLJG010000003.1, forward strand.
CTTTCTCATGCTCAATACTTCATGCTGGTTATGACCGATGTATTTTGAGATGCCTACTGTCTCAGCTAACACGCGCAACCTGGATTTTTGTCACGTTATCCGCCGTTTTCGGGGCATGACTCATCAAAAGCCGACTGCGACCACGTTGGGACTCGTTAAATCAATTTTGATGATCGCCATCGAAGGAGAAGAGTCACCGTACACAGCATCCAAGTGCACTTCAAAGACAAACAAGAAACCCCTATTCAGCTGAAATTTTAACAGTAGCCGCCTACAAGAATGTACTACACGATGGTAAATTTGTCTTGCGATAGTGGCGCCATCGGACAGTGAGGTTAAGTACTTATCTGATCGCCCTCGTATAAAGATATGAAATTAACATTTGACGCGACATACTTGTCAAATCTATCACAAAGTTTTTAAAACGATAGATTGAAAAATTAATGTTCGATCTGTTGAGTATTCTAAACAGAAATCGGAATGTGGATTTGTGACCAAAAGCATTACTGGATAGAACACGGTGATTAAACCACGAATTCGCACACAATAAAAAAACAATTTTTCGCGAAAAAATATGATAACGTAGATGACGTGAATTGCACACTCAATGACTTTAGTTATTTTTCATGCATATTTAAAGTTAATTTATCAGAAGCCTAGGGACATCTTCAGAACTATTATGGCAACTTCGATTTTTTCTATTAAGCTGTGAAAGCCTAAAATATTAAAGTATTTCGATCCTATAAAAAAGTCAAGATATTATTAGTACGATGTTTGAAGAGGTAAAGGGTCCGTCAGAAAGAACGCAAGTTTTTTAAATGAGTAGTACAGTCAAAATAAGTATGGGAAAATATTAACATGCACACATGCCGTTTTTTTGAGTAAAACAGAATTTACGTTCTAAAAACTATGTCACCCATATGGCGTCATAAGTAACCCAAATTCCTGCACGGATGCTGGCCGACGTAATGGGCTCATTTCGGGAGAGGCTTGATTCTTGCATTTCGTCTCAAGGGCGCCATATAGCCAACAGTTTTTATAACGTAAATTTTGTTTTTACTCAAAAAATGGCATGTATTTCTGAATATTTTGATATAATATTTTTCCCCATACTTATTTTGACTGTACTACTAATTTAAAAACATGCGTTCTTTCTGACGGACCCTGTATATTGGAAGCTCTTCTGGTAGAATGGTTGAACATGGCAATTCATGAAGAATTTAGCAAGAATGAGGTGGGAATTAGAAAAACTAGAGGAGCAAGGTCGTTTGGCATACGAGGGATGTCTTTTAAGTTTTGCATATACGTAGATACATAGTAGGTCGCGCGGATCGAACGTCAGTACTGAATCTTAACCTCACTCTTTAGTAAACTTAAATTCAACGTTTCACAACAATACGTGCAGTGTTCTCACTACAGTGGATTTTTAAGTGTCACCAAGTCATTAGGAAAATGAAAACTAAACCGAGAACATTTTCGCGCCATAATTTATTACAACTTTCAGAGACAATTATCGCAACAAGAATGCATTGCCGAGTTACTGTCTGTTTTCGGCAACGAAGCGCCACATCAGTCGACAATTTCCGTAGGTATGGAGAATTCAAACGTGGAAGAGTGAGTCTTAGCGACGATTCCAGGGTGGGTGCACCAAAAACGGCAGTCACCCAGGAAAACGTCGATGCTGAGCGCAAAATCATCATTGAAGATAGACGTGTGACATATCGCGAGATTGAGCCGTCCTTGAAGATCTCAAAGACCTCAATTTAAAAAAATATACATGAAGAATTAGGAGTAAGAAAATTAGTTTCTCGTTGGATACCCCACCTGTTGACTGAAGAGCAGAAAAGCAGCCAGGGTTAATTGGTGTCCAAAAACGCTTGACCATTTTCAATTTCGGAAACTCAAAAAATGTGTACAGCATTATTAGTGGTGATGAATCGTGGATTTACTGTTATGAACCAGAAAATAAACGACAGTCGGCTGTTTGGGTGTTCCAAGGTAAAGAAAAGACAACAAATGTCATCCGTTCTCAAAGTGTTTCGAAAAAGATGGTCGCGACACTTGTGTCAAAAGCGGGTCATATTGCAACAATTTCTCTTAATGAGCAAAGAACCGTTACTGCGGATTGGTATACCACCATTTGTTTGCCAAAAGTCATCACGGAGCTTCGAAAAATCAACCCCGAAAGAATCATCCTCCACCAAGACAATGCAGCTCGTACACAGCCCAAAAAACAAGGCAGTATTTAAAGGAAGAAAACGTGGAATTATTGGACCATCCTCCATATAGTCCCGATCTAAGTTCTAACGATTTCTTTACTTTCCCGAAAATTAAAAACAGACTGTGTGGTCAAAGGTTCCAGTCACCAGTTGACGCATTCAAAAATGCCGTTTTGGATCTGTCAGCAAACGAGTGGAATAAGTGCTTCGAAAATTGGTTCGAGCGCATGCAGATGTGTATTAATCTTCGTGGAGAATACTTCGAAAAACAATAAAGTCATTTAAAACTACCTACCGTATTGTTTTATTTCCATATGCAAAACTTGAAAGATATCCCTCGTATCAGTAGAAAAGAGCCAGATCACCGACCGCTCGCCAATGTGAAAGAGACCTGGGGCCGTATGTTAAGGAAATATCATCGATCAATCGGATCGCAAGGACGAGAGCTCAAAAGGTCAAAGTCTCAATTGATTTGCTAGTTGATTAGAAGGCTGATTCCAGATATTAAAACATGTATTTTCAAGGGCGCGATGCTGGTAAATTACTAAAATGCACAATTTCTTACAGGACATGGTTATTGGGACAGCTACATGTAGAGGGTAGGACAGAGAGATTA